>VZTR01008196.1:196810-283485 GCA_013400775.1 Chaetops frenatus | reverse complement strand
AAGTGGAAATGCACACCCCTCCGGTGGCATAGGATATCAGAAGTATTCCAATGACTACCACTTAAACAGACAAAAAAAAAAGGAGGAAAAAACCAATTTTTATCAAATTCAGCAGGAAGAAGGTGGGGGGACTGCCTAACATTTTGCCTTAAGAGAGCCATGAGAGCAGCTTCACTCAGAGAAACTCCAGTGTGTTGAACAGATGGGGTAAGCAGACAAATCACATGCCAGGGCACTACTAGCCTGAGATTTTCTTTTTTATGTCACAGCTTAAGATGCTTCAAGATGAACTAAACATTTTAGCAAGTTTATGAATTACAGATAGCTAACTGCACTGCATTTCATACATTACTTTTTTTATAGACTTGAAAAAAACCAGGAGTATAACATAGACTGAGGACACTGGTGACACAGCACTTCCTTGACTAGGAGTCTGAGGATGTGCCATAAAATTCCTACTGTTTTTCCAAGGCCAACAGGAGCTAGAAAAACAGCCACCTTAAATAGCCTTCAACATAAATCATTTCTGTAAATGTAATACAGGAGAGCAACAACATAAACACCAATATCTAAATAATTTTTTTAGTTGTAAATGTATGTAAAAATTCAATGAAATTACGTGCTGGATTATCACAAAAGCATATCCAAGAGCTCCCCAGCTCAAAAACTGACCACAGCATCTGAGAAAGCCATCCATGATTTCAGGTCAATGAAAAGTTGCTGCCAACTGGATAGTTATTAATGTAAAATTTCCATCTACAAGCACTGGATTGGATTTACTATTAAAAAAAAATAATGGATCACTGGCACTTCTTCATGCTACCCTTATGTCACAAGAAGGAGAAGAAAAATGTGACAGATATGAAAGTGTTCTACTATGAATAGCCTGAACACAAGCTCTTGTCATCCTGCCACTTGTCAAGAGAGGAGAAAAGAAGTAAACACTAATTTAAGTTAGTCTAAACTGCCTAAATAAAGAAGTAAATAGATATGATTCCAACAAACTGTGCATTTATTAGCTCTGTCATCTGAAATCAATGCATTATCTGCCTCTACAGTTTGAGAAAAGCAGCAGTAGAGGATTACAAATTACAGATTCAACTCATGTAATGAAACAGATATATCGTGTCTTTCCCACAAAGAAGGATTGTGGTGGAATTCAAAGCTGTTAAATGAGCTCGATTCTTGTCTCACGCCTCAAGGATATACCTCCAGTCTTTGTTCAGAGCAGGTCTCCTGCAGGATTTGAGTGCTGACTTCCATAGGAAACTTTCTAGCCCTTGTTAGAGCACAGTCAGGTTATGTTCTGTGTATTTACACTGAAACTGAGGGGTGTTCCAAGCACCAGACATATATCAGCTGTTGTTTCATGCAGCAGTGCACCAGAGTTATCACTTGACAGTACATAAATGAAGAGTAAGAGGCACAGTGAGGTGCTGACCTGTGGAGTATCTCACTGTGGAGAGCTTATCCTAAACAGACAACGTTCATGCAAATAATATGGGAACTAAACTATTCTAGTGTCAGGAGCCACAGAATCCCAATGCTGAGCTGGAAGGGACCCTCAAGGATCATGGAGTCCAACTCCTGATCCTACACAGCACCATTCCCAAGAATCACACCATGTGTCCAAGAGTATTGTCCAACAATTCTTGAACTCTGTCAGGCTGGTGCTGTGACCACTTCCCTGGGAAGCCTGGTCAGCCTAAGCAGCATGGATTCATGTTAAATGGCACAGAGCTGAACCTGTACCCCAAGAAGAAAGGAAATTATTCATCTCTCAAACTGCTGCCATGTCTTTAAAATCCAGAACTACAGTGGGCATCTTTAAAATAATTTAGATTACTCTGAGTGTGTAATATAATTTACAGTAAGTAGATTCTCTGGAGGTAATTTTGCACAGAGCTTCTGCAGAAGAACCCTGCCACTAGAGGTCTAGGGGAGCAGGCAGCTGACGGCACACAACTCTCTTTGGCTACAGCAAGGGACCAAGAGGGAGGAGCAAACAGCTGGAGGGGAAGAGACTGTGAAGCTGGAAAACAAACAGACTAGAAACTCTCTCTGTTGTGACAGATATGCTGTAGGACATTTCTAATTTTTGTCCCCAACTAAGCATTGCTGCCTCCATCACCCCTAGAGGTTTCCAGGCCTTTTGCCTTTTCTGTGCTGGTGCAGGGCTTAGCACAACTGCAGCCTAACCTACCACCATGGTGGGTTTGGGAGGAGGAGAGACACTCGTTTTTAACAATCATGCTTGTTTAACATCAGCTGTACCTAAGGGGCAAGATTACAAGCCTCAGTACTGAGGCGCACACAGGCAGATTCAGGGTATCATGCATGCTCTATGCCCTAAGCCTAAAACACATCCATAACGCAGTAGCTGCAAGGGTTATTTTCATCTATAAGCAAGAAGGGGGGCAGCTTTTATGAAAACATGCTAGGCAGACAACAGCCCTCCCCCACTCCTTAGCTTTTTTCCATTGTTCTTTTCTTCGCCTTGCATGTAAATATAATAAATCACAATCCAAGGCTCTGAAAATGCAAATGCCCACAGGCATTTTAAAGTGTACCGTCATTGCTTGTGCCATGGAGGCAGTGTGAGGGGGCTGTGCTCCCTGCAGAGCCCTCCAGTGCCTGTATGCTGATTTCCATGGACAGACTGGGGGAGTTTCAGGGCTTCATTCCTCCAATCCAGACAGGCACAAACAGTAACCTTGTGTTCACAGAATACCTGCTCCACTCTGCTCTCTGACAGTGGAGCAGAGTCTTCCAAGGAAGAGAACTAATTTTTTCCCTCTGCAGTGGAACGGTCTTTGGGCAGGAAAGCTGTCTCAGGCTCTTTGCTATAGCACATTTCAGGCTGGGGTTCTTGTTGGGTGAGAACGAACATGTCTTTCAGCCTCCATTGCCCTGTGAAAGTCAGCTTCTCAACTGACTGTACTTGATATGTTTAACCACAACAAAGTACTATGTTCCAGGAATAGTGGGGGTCTCCATTTTGATTCAGGTCTTTTTTATTCATTAGCTGAATTTTCAGAAAACATACTACCCCTCTGCAAAGGTGTGTATGCATGGGGATTCCTCCTGGACCTCGAGATATCCTTCTTGAGGTATTCTTCTTTATCTTTGCAGCAGGACTCTAAAAGCACATAGGAGGGCAAACCTGGCAGCTGCCATTACTGAAGGGAAAAGATTTTGCAGCAATTACCATTTTTCAGTAAAAGTCTGGAGAAGAGTACAAATCTTGCCCATTTGTGATGGACAGGAAAAGATGTAGCTTGAAGAAGTTGTGCAGAAACAACCTTTACCATATGGTTATAAGATTGGCCTAGAGGAATGTAGGCAGGCTCAGCCCAAATGTGCAAAATAGAAAGCACCTGGATATTTTCCACAGTGACAGGACTGGGAAGGGATGTACCTGTGTGAGTGTAAGCAGGAGCAATAATTCTGGGAAGACACTTACAAAACAGGGATAGCTGAGCCATGGAAAACAGGCATGAATCCGTTATTCATTGATACAGGCAGTTGTTGTAATAATGTTTATAGGAAGTAAATACAGAGTGAAATACAGGCAAACACAAAATTAGGGAATCCTTATTAAAAGGATTAAACAAAACTGAGAGAGAGAAAAAAAAGCACACCATGAAAAGACATGTACAAAGATATGTACAATTTTGTAGGGTGATCACAGTTTGTAAAGAATATTCACAAACCTGAGAACCACTGAATAAACATGTTCTGGGATCAGTCAAATTGTTACGTTTTGAGTATTTTTGTGAGGGAAAAAATCCTATTTTCTCCATGAGATGTTACACAAATATAAGCCTGCTGACCAAGATCTTTTTTTTCCTGATGAAACAGAATTTCCCAAAGAACAAAACACCATTTTCTGACTGGATCTTAATAAGGCCTTCAGGATATTTCCCATGCTTATGTAGATTTTTCTACAGCAGCAAAACCAAAATGTAACATATAACTTTTGGTCTTGCTGTGTTATAAATAATAAGTGCAAATTATATACATATCATTCCATACTACAGTGATTGTTTAGGTCTTTTGGGGAAAAAAAAGAGAGAAAAAAAACTAAACAAGAAAACCCTAGTAAAAAATGTCCTTAACTATCACTTCAGATATAAGCCACCTAAGTTAAAAAATTTCTTCACCACCCTGTAAAAATGCCACAAGTTCCAGGTGAAAGCAGGAGCTCCTGTTAGGGTAATAAATTGTGCTGCAACCCAAGTTTAGGCAGAGAAGTAATGACCAGCATGAAATAGCAAATCTTAATGAAAAGTGTATTACTTTCACAGAGGAAAATATCCCAGTACCTGAAGAAAAAAATCGTTTAAATGTAAGCAATAAATAAATCAACTTTATCCAGTGTTCAGAGTGCCAGGCTAATGAAATTAAAGGATCATTCACTAACCTCTCAGAGTCCATTCAAAAATTAAGAGTTTGGCAGAATTACATCCCTCAATGACACATACACTTAAACATCCTTCCTCAGCCCTGTTCTGTTTAGTTCCTCATGACAAGGTCATATGTAAGATATCTAGATGGCTTGGACTCAGTCAACAATAATTACTTCATTCTTGGCTATCATTCTTTAAAATTTATTCCTAATCTGGCATGTTGTCTTTATGAAATCCCTTATGGCCATCTGTTGAAATGAACGAAAGTATTTTCCAAGGAGGTATATATTGCAGAAACAACAGTAACAGTTTTAAGATCATAACAATCTGTAAAAAAGAGGAAGGCATGCAAACATGTGCATTAACTGATGTGACATCGGGTCTGATTCAGCCTGGAAAAGGACATTCAGAGGGGACAGGAGAGCATGGTAACAGGAAATCAGTAAGGTACACAGCCAGGGTTATGGCTCCTTCATGGCAGAGTTCAAGTATTACAAGGAGTGGGAAACAAAGTGTTGCTGCTTTTTCTTCTTATGCCCACTTTATGCCAAGGACAAGTCTCCATCAAAGCAGTCTGTAAATTATTCTTTACTTTTTCTGTATCTCATTGCTCATTCTTGTCTCTGGAAAAGGAAACAACTCTGTGTTCACATGCTGTATGCTTTTTTGAAAGTATTTTGTGTTTTATGGTATTTAAAGGTATTTTACAAATCATCATGTTGAATGTACAAAATGATTTTTCAGCTACAACTCTCCTTCCCACGTTTGTTTTAATAAGCTGACTTACCTTTCAGATGCACTTAACAAAAACATTATGCTTTCCTGACAGATCCACAGCAAGACAGGAAATTCAGAATGAAACCAGTGTAAGGCAGTTGTACATTCTCATATTTGAAATTTATGCTCAACTAAGCAACTAACAGTGTTAAATTTCTTCCAAATAGTTGGACATATTTAGCTGCTTCTTTTGTTTGAAAATAATTCACTGAAAGATTCAAAGCTTTGCAGATTTACTTGTCAATAAACATTAGTCTGCAAATGGTTCATGGAAGCATCATGCAGCCAATGGGTGGCTCACAATCTGTTTATTGCTCCTATTGCCTGGTAGCTGTTATCACTGCAACTGCTTTCTCATACAATGACTCCCAAAGAGCTTCAAAAGGCCACCAAGCACTTTAATTCAAATATCCATGCAAAGCCACGTACCATGTTTGCTTCCTGCTAGCACCCTTCTGAACACAGATCCACTCTGCAAATATTGATGGAGACAGAAGAGTTGTTTTTGAAGCATTTGCCTAAGGCCAAAAATTTCAGAAGTGACTAATCATTTTGGGTACTACATCTTCAGTGCTTCCCAGACAGGAACCTGCAAGAGATCTGTGTATAGAGTGATGGAAATCTACAATAGCTCGGGGTCAGACCCTCTGAGAACATCTCCAGGTGGACAGCCAGGAATAAGGGTGTTCAACATCCTTAGGCATTTTTGAAAATTCTAGTTTTCTAGGGGGTTTTTCTTGTTGTATGGGTTGTTGTGTGGTTTTTCTTCCCTAACAGAACTTGAGTGCTTTTTTCACAAACATCTTCTCTTGGCTTATAAGACTTCTACAACATAAGATTTTGGGGTATCACCTTTCAGTTGTAATTAAATTTGGATAACACGTATCTGATTTTTTTTCCTTGGGGATAGAAAATTTATGGTAAAAAGAAAAAGGAAAAAAGGAGAAAGGGGACTGTGCATAATAAATGACAGGGCAAACTCTCAAATTGCCATAGTTATAACATTTACATTTTTCAAGGTCATGTGTCAAATACAAGTGAAATAAGGAACCTTTGCTAGTCTGTGGTATCCCATGTCAGGCAACTTAGGCATCAGTGTCAATACAATGGCTTTGATGAACTGCACTTCTGTGCCCTGCTGCTCTAACCTGGAAGTTAAAAAGGTAGCAATTAAGTTTTCTATAAAGGAGCAGAAAAAACAGGAAAAAATGCAGCAAAGAGCTAGCAGTATTCTTAATTGCAGAATAGTTATTTAATACAAAAGCAAAAGAACTAAAAATATGCAGGCTGAAGGTAAATGGCAAGGATCAGGGATGTTAATGAAGAGGCTGGGTAGGCTGCAGCCATGAGACTCACATCTGACCCATGAGACACTTCAAGAAAACAACAATGTGGGAATGTGAGGGGAAATATTAGAGGTGAAGGAGCTGTTATTTACAATCCTATGCTAGAATGCACTGCAAAAAAAAAAATGTATCGAAGCTATTCTTCCAAAAGACAGGACTGCATGAAAAAAACTCCCCAACTTGGATGATTTATTTTATTCTAAACTTTGTCAGCACAGTGAAATCATTGAATGCCTTCCAGAAAGGCAACTTATAGTTAACTATATACTGCAAAGGAGGGTGTGTATTACAATCCAATTTAGGATCTGCTATATTGTGTCATTAGAGAACAATTTTCACTTCGTACAGCTCAAAATGTCTTAATGGGTTTAAAACACATGCCTCTTTTCCTTTTCTCCCCTTTCAGCACAGCATAAAATGAAGCTATGGGTAATATTTCTGTTCCATGTGACTTCCTGGGAAGAATATGTTACTGAAAACGTAATGGGTGACTCCAGAGTTGTATATGTTACAGTCATATTTTGAAATCAGTCATTTCAGGAAATGATTAAAATTTTCAGCCATTTCACAAAATGGCTCTTTCATTCAGTTACTCTGTGAAATAAGAGAAAATTTCACACCTTTAATGAAGTTTGGGAAACAAGTAGGGAAGCACCATGTGAAATGCCTGATACTTTATGACATGAATTAAATTAAAGAGACAACACATGAGATTTCTATATTTTGTTTACTTCTAAAGACATATGGACATCTACATTTATTTCTGAAATCTTCCAGTCTCGCGTGCCAGAACTGAACTTGTCTCCATAACTAAGGTAACTATAACATCAGTATTTTCTCCATTTTGCTTTTCAGTGTTTTCCTCCCTCTGAAGACAGTGCTTTACTGAGAGCCCTGCCTGCAGAGCCAGGGCTGCCCAGGCTCCTTCCTGCTGGCCAGGAGGGCTGCCAAGGGCAGAGGGCAGCGCGTGTGGCAGGATTGGGCAGGTAGTGGTTGGCAAGGTGCCTTAAAAGCAAAGGACCAGTTAGCTCATGAGTGTCGATGGATGGGGGATTGACTGCATCTAGATGAATCCTTTCTGAGAGAGCTTGAGCTAGAGGAACTGGTCTAACCTTTAGTTGAGTGTAGCAGTGTTTCCTGTTGACTGCCTAGCACTGTATGGGAGTGCATGGGGAGCAGGGTGTCTGCTGGGGGTGTGGGTGCACCAGAGTCATCAGAAAGAGCCCTGAACATTGATTGCAAGTTCTGCTGACTGTGGAGGTGGCTGACGATCCCTGATAGTAGAAAGGTAGAGCTATGCCTGCATTTGGGATTGGTACCAAACCAAGGTACATACAGTATGAAATTTTTTCCAGATTGATGAGTGGTCCTTTTGAGAACTGGGCAAAATTAGTCCCCACAGTCCAGTCCCATGAATTATTGCCTGACATCCATGGTAAGATCATTTGCTTATCATCCCCTTTAAGAGCCCCCTGGATTTGTGGATATCTTGCTTTTCCCTACACCAAGCCAGGCAGAGGCCACAGAAGCTACATATTGTGGATGACTTCACCAGCAATTTCAGTCCTTTTATCACTCTGCAACCCAACCAAGTAGGGTTACCAACATCCAACCAAGAGTTGCCAAGTAGGAGAAAATTACTGAAAAACTGAAAGGCTGTTTGAGGCTCACTGTGAGGTAAAGGCTCAGAGAACAAAAAATCTAAGAAGGTGGTCTTAGTACACCATTATATCCTTAAAATTGCCTTGAGATGAAGCTTGCAGACCAATAAAGTCAGCCTGACCTCTGATGAGTATTCATTGCTTCAATGGTCAGTTTTATAGAAAGGTCATTAGTCAAGGATTTTGGCAGCAAAACAGAAAAATCTGAAGAGTTCAGCAGTCTGTCAGTCTATTTTTGATGTCTGCATATTCAAATGTTAAATGCTTTGTATAAAGAACAGGTAACAAATCTTGCTTTTCTGGCAATATCATAACTCTCTTCAATGTTCACATAGTGTATGGGAAATGCTTCTTTAGTCCAGTGTTTTTTGATTAGTTGCTTCTTGTCACCAGCCACAGAATTTCACACCTATGAGCAGTGGAGGAAATATAAAAGAACTAACCAGCAATTCCATAACCAAAGACAAGACAAATTATGATGAGAGCAGAAAGAAAAAGAAAATTTATAGAGAAAAGAAAAGAGAACAAAAAGACTGTTTTTTCAAACTTACTATATAAGAAAGCAGTGTTCAAGTCTTGAATTGAGTTTGGGATCTTGGCTTGTCTTTTTGATATCAGCAATTGTTGTACAATATTTTTCCTTTAGTATCAAGCACTTTGGACACTTCTCATACTTCTTGTAAAGTTCCTTTCTGAAGCTACTTTCAAAATCCAGAGTAATCTCCAGCAGTCTGTGAAGGAAAAAATAAAGGATCCTTATCCAATAACACCCCTTTTGACAATATGCCTGTTACTGGGTGAAGCAGTCAAACAGTCTGGCGGAACATGCAGCGCATCAGTCACCTCATAGAATGCATGAATGTTTTAGTCGTTTTACCAAATGAGTGACTGAAGGAGTCATTTCGCAAAATGACTGAAAATTTCAGTCATTTCAGGAAATCACTGGTTTCATGATACTTCTAACATACCATGTGCTGAAGGGAAGGCTTAGACTGGAAGTGGGAAGCAGATCGTGTTCTTCAAACCCCCTCTCGTGGCTGTTGGGAACAGCGCCATGAAATACCGCATTTTACTGTGATCTTTTGTTTAAGGACTGCAGTGATTGTTGGAGAAGGAGATGTGACAGACCTGTTTTTATCCTGATGCTTATATGCTTCCTTGAAAATCTCTGTCAAGGGAGGTTTTTAGCACTTTTTCCTCAATTCTTAAGCAATATGCTGGATACCTCTGCAGAGATGCAGGAAAAAGCTGTTGCCAAAAAGGTTCTATATGGATTAATCCAATGGCTGTTTTATATGACTATTTAGTTTTAGTACAGCTGTGTCTTATATGAAAGCAAAGCCTTCATTTCGCTTTCTGCAAAGTATTTTAAAGCTCCACAGCCTTCAGGTAGACCTGAAACAAAATGAATGTGTCTGGAGAATACTTTCTTAGCAGATAGTTAGCAGTGAAAAAGCTTTCACAAATGCAGGTGAGCAGATATTCAAATTTAAGCAGCTTTGAAGAAAAGCTGTCCTGAAGGCCAAACTCCTTGTTTTCCTAAGTAGAAACCAAATAATTGATTTTCTGGTTACATTTGGATGGGACTGAAACAACGAGATGACATTGTACATCCCTTTGAGAACGGAGAGCAGGGTAAGGAGAGAGGTGATTGTGGTTTAATCTAAACTCTAAAATTCTTGCTTAATTCCAAGTGCTTTAAAAAGAGTGATGCAAATGATGGCAGAAATTTTGGTCAATACTATATATCTGCAGTGTTGCCTTCCTGTGGAAGGACATGACCACATTGGCTTTGGGGTATGGTATGCTGTGGACGCGTTTGCAGAAATTGTACCATACCTTGAGTTCCTGTCAAGAGGATAATGATAGAAAGAGAGCTAAAGCCATCAAATAAGATCATTACTTGGTTTGGAGCCACTCAGAAAAGATCGGCACACGTATCCTCTGTAGGACTTCATCACAAAAGCCATTGAACACCATCCAGGTCTGTGATACCTCATTTTGCCAGCATTCCCCTCTTCCTAAATACCACATACTTCCCCTTTCTTCCACTATTGTTTCAGAGAGCTCTTTTAAATAAATTTTTATCTAATTTAAGTAAACATTATATTTCAGCATAAGTACAGCTACTAATTTCTGCTTTTTTCTTTTTTTCATTTATTTTAATGTTGTATTTACAGCTATATTGAGAGTCAGGGAACTTTTAACTTCTAAAAATGTAGCATGAGAGAATCTGGTAGAAGTCCATTTTTTTTATACGTTATAATCTGGTCTACATTTTTTAGTACATTATAATATGGTCTACACAGATCAACTACAAAAATACTTCATACCAAAACTTGGAGGAAGAGTGTCTCATCTAATGCAAAAGAAAATTATTGAACTGTATAATTTAATGAAGGCTTACATTAGTGTGAAACACCCTGAGCAAATAATAGTTTAAATATATATCATGGCAAAACCTTACTTAATCAACAGAAAGGAAACAAGTGGTTGTTCTCCCCTTGTGTTTTTTCCCCATTATGTAGGGTGTCCAAAATAATGACCATTATTAAGTTCAATATACTCCATTTATTGTATTAGGGAAACAGCTCAGTGAGTTTCTGCAACACAGGTCTGAAAATCTAAACTGAAATTCCTTTTCACATGAAAAAACTGAGAGTTTTTAGGGAAACCTTGAAATAATTCATTTTGGAAATGCACCTATAAAATCAGCTAGAAAACACAATTTTTCCCTAGCTAAAACTCTCAGACTTGACAAAAACCACAGCGTGAATACTGGCTACACATTCTTTTGACAATAGATACTTTAGCAGTGTGGTTTTGTGCATATCTCTGTATATTTAAAGAGCTCAAGGTTTGGTTCCTGGCTCTGGCACAGTTTTTGCAAGTGTGTTGGGTCAAGGCGGGGACTTGTAACGGTGACTCTGAATCTGCTTGAACGTGTCTGAGTTTGAAACCAGTGAAATTCCACTGTGCTCTGTTTCAGAATGTCCTGATGTGCCTCAACTCCCTAAAAATATCTTTCTGTAAGGGAAAATTTATTAGCTCTTGTGAAGCACCCTTATGCTGTGACAACAGGGAACAGACAGGAGGACAAGGGCAAATCAGGACTGGCTCAAAGCTCCTCAGCAGGGCAGGACAAAATGAACTTTTTCCGTTCTTCAGCTTATGTCATACTCACAGGTAGCAGCAACGCAACTTCTCCATGTAGCACCCTTCCTAAATTACCTAGGGCATATGCTGGCCCAGGGAAAGACCAGCCTTCCTGGGAGGCAGCAGCAAGAGTGAGAGTTTGCCACCTCCTCAGACACCTGGGGCTCAGCAGCTGCTGCCCTGGTCTGATCCCAGCCTGCTGCAGTCCCTGCTTTCCCCTATGGCTGCAGGAGGTTTTGTCCTCACAGATGGTTGTGTGGGACCTTGAAAGGTTGGCTTGGACCCTGCCTTGCTTTGAGTGGTGCCCCATGTTTTGGGGTTTTATAGCAACCAGGCACAAACTTTCATGGAACTTACTATAAGCCTGACTAAAACCTCACACAGCGTTAAGCTTTTCCATCCCAACAGTTTTAATTAAGCCAGACAGTTCATACTACATATTTATCTCCATTAAGCCCAGTATATTTTGTTGAAGTGAATGTAGGCATGCAGAGAAATCAGGTATTAGTAATTACTCTTAAACCATACTATATATATACAGCTACTCTATTGATTTCCAATATTTAATATTCCACAATGACCAGCACAGGTCTAGCTACACTAATGAAAACACTAATATATTATTCTCAGTTCCTTAGCCAATATTTAAGACATTAATTTTTATTTACCTAATACTGAAGAAAAACTCTATCCCTAATAAATTAATCCAAGTGAGAAGCTACTTTCAAAGACCACAATATATTGCCGATGTGTGACGCAAAAAGCAATATGTTTTCAAATATGACTTGTCTACTTTATTCACATGCTACTTTCAAAATAGATTTTAATTATTTTGGACCTGTGCTATGTATCTAGTGATTCTGCACTATCAGGTTGCAGAGCAGACAGTTTCATTGTCAGGCTGAGGAAGTTGGGGCTGTTCCACCTGGAGAAGAGAGGGTTGTTTGGAGCCCTCATAGCAACCTTCCAGTGTCTGAAGGGGACCTACAGGGCAGCCTGAGAGGCAATCTTCACCAGGAGCAGTAGTGACAGGACCAGGCTTCAAAGTGAAAAAGAGTAAGTTTAGATTAGATGTTAGGAAGAAATTATTTACTGTGGGGGTGGTGAGGCCCTGGAATAGGTTGTGCAGGAAAACAGTGAATGCCCCAAACCTGGCAGTTTGAGCCACTTGGTCTAATGGGAGGTGTCCCTGCCCATGGCAGAGGTGTTGGAACTGGATGAACTTTAAAGTCCCTCCCAACCCAAAGAATTTTGTGCTTCTGTTGTGCAGTTCAGTTGTGCTGAGACATGCCATTGTGATCATGTTTCTGCAACAGAACATGACAGGTTGGTAATTCTTTCCTTTTGCTTATTCCATGATTAGGTTTCCACTAAGTTACCTTAATTTTATTTCTTGAAGACGGATAACCAGTGGACTTCTAAACCTCCTGAACTTTCAGCTGTGTGTTTCTGACATTAGTTTGCTAGGGAAGAGATCAGATATTCCCCTGAGCTCATTTCCAAGCCTTATTATTATGGGGATTGGACTTCAGGAAGGCAGATTTTTAGAGAGAACTTCACCTGGGCTGGTCTCACAGACAACGACTTTTCCTGTGAATCCTGCCATTGACTTCCACACAAGTAGCTTCTGGTAAAAATTGAGAACATTTGAAACTCCTCCTTCAATTTAGTGCTTTTCAAATGGTAGTGACTAGAAGAAGCCAACCTGCATGTTTAGAACCTGTAACAACTGTTCACTTGATCAAAGGCTCTAACATTGGTATTAATTAGATAATGGACAAGAAAAACTGCAGTGTGGAGCAGGCCATAGAAAGTAAGAAAATGAAGTTTTGGTGTGTTTAAATACAAATGTGAAGGTGAAAAAAACATTTTAAGGTAAGTTGTCAATTCAATAGAAGATACAATACCTGGTTTTCTCAGCCTTTCCATAGCAAGTGAGGATAGCCAGCTGAGAGTTTTTAATCAGAATAGAATTTAGTGAGTTGAGATTTCCCAATTCTAGATCTTCTAAAAAGCACCTCAAACTTACACTATTTGTCTATCACATCCATTCACCAAGTTAGATCATCTTGGCAATTTTTTTCTACAGTAGCTTACAAAATCATTCAGTCCAGTCATCATATCTATTTCTTCTCTTTTAACTTTTCCTTCTTTCATTTCCACAGCTTTATGTTGTGACACTTGAAGACCCACGCTTCCTCATAAAATAATGCTTCAAGGTACAAAATGCTTCTTGAAGATCAGTTTTCTTTCAAGCTCTGATGTTACTCCCAGTTGTACCACCCTCCTGTCCTGCCTGCTGCACCTTCAATAGTTGACAACACAGAGAGAATTTGCAAAATATTAGGAAACTAATCACCAGGAACTGGATTTTTTTGACTATAAGGAAAATTCTGAAGACCTATTTGCATAGCAGGAAGTAACTTTTCTCAACAGTGAAGCTGGACAGTTAAAGATGCCTTAAAGAGGTTAATTTTTTAAAACTTAATATGCTTAAAATTCACATTAAATTTTATGAGAATCACTTTGTTCTTACTCTTGATAATTAAGGAATCTAATGCTTTCAAGTGTGAAAACAATCAAGTCTCAAGTAACAAGTGACCTCTGCTGCAAAATGAAGACTGAACACTTTACAATGTTCTCAGTCTTCTTTCCTGGCAAAGATCATGTACTACCAGGATCAATTAAAGGAACAGGGAAAAGCTGACAATTGGCTTCCTGGCTAATTTTAAAATGTAAAAAGAAGTTGTTTCAGAGGATGCCAAAATGGCCAAGCTTTTCTTGGGAAGTGCAGAACTATTGTAAAAAGAGAAAAACTTTTCAAATTTTTTTTTCTCTCTGTTTTTGGATTGGTTTTTTCAAGAAAATTCAACAAGCTTATCACAAACTTAAAACCAGTTTCATCTGACCTGCACTTACATTTACAGCAAAGGAATCACTCAAGCAAAAGGCATTCATCACCTCTGGGAACAATGCACACCTTTTTTTCCATGCAGCTTTCCTGAACACTAGTAAGCCATTAACTGTATTTGCTGCTTCCTGCGTTCAATTACCAAACATGAAGTGTTTGCCAGACCAGATTTTCCACATGAAAGTATTCAACATACAGATATTTTTTTTGTCATTCTCATTCTATTCTAACAAATAGTTTTGTTTTTATCTGAACAAGGAGTGGGTTCCATGATCACGGATGAGAAATGCTATTTCTACATGCTAAATGCAAAAAGCTTGAAGGACTCAAGATCTGTATCCAAATTATAGCACTCAGACTGATTCTCAAGAGGGCTGAAGTACAGTTTCTTTCCATATTTTTAATTTAAAAACAATACTCATATTGTATAATTGTACCCTTGGTTTTTTTCAGAGCTACTCTTTCAATGGCAGAAGCACTCCAGTAATGACAAATACTTTAAAAAACAATAGGAAAGGTACTTTAATTAATTAATGCACTGTTAGAAGCAGTTTTGGATGCAGAATCTATGGGGAAAGTTTATGAATATTTTGTCTGAACGGTTCTTCTGTTTTCCAACAATTCTGTAAATATTTTAATACTGTAGCAAAAATGATGCATCCCTGATGAAAAGTTAAGAGACAGGAGAAGGAAAAAAAAAAGTGTTTTCAACCTTTCAACCAAAGTATTTCCACCCCAAAATAGGAAATGTAGCCCGGGGCCAGGCAACTTCAACCTTGTTAACTGAGCCATGAGCATCCTCTTAGGAATGACTAGAATTCATTGCAGGCTCACCAGAGCCCTGTAATGCATTCAGCATTAGGCTTCAAATGCAAGGGCTGAACTTCATGGGCCAGCAAAAGGCATGAGCCTCTTGCAAAACAGGCAAGAATGAAAGCTCTGTGTGCAAACTCCTTCCCCTACCTTTAGAAATGGTTTTCTGCTGATTTTTTATTTCTGTATCTCTTTCGGGATACATTGCCTTCCTAATTCTACTCAAATGGGAGAAATTATCCTGGGAGAGGGGGAAACATATGACAAGGTTGAAAATATAGCTGTGAAATAGTGGTAACAGGTTACTTACTGCTTTTGCACTTTGGTTTGGTGGTTTTTCACTTTGGTTTTACATTTTGGTGGGTTTTTGGAGGTTTTTTGTGGTGTTGTTGTTGTTGATTTTTTTTAAAAAAGCTTTCCATTCCCATTTCCTTTACTCCCCTCTCCAAAAAGAAAGGGTTCAATTTTTCAGTCCCTTCTTTACTGAAATCTGGGGAGGCAGATTTCTGTGTATCTTTTTAAGACACCTTGAGCTTTCTGGAAGAAAACAGAATATTCTCTATTAACCTATAGTGTGTCAATGGTAAAAATCTTTATGGTAGCTCTCCTGTTTTCATTTTCAATCTTTTCTTGCTGGAAGTGATAATCTGCTTAGTTTCTCTTGCGTAGGATGGGAGCTTGGGAGTTCCCACATTACTTCTTTTCCTGCAAGATCCTGATGTTCTACCCTCTGAAATTTTGAAGGTTCCTGCTGAGAGGATTGCAAAACCCTTCCCCAAATCCCATTTTTCACCTGGTATGACACAGCACTAAAGCATCCCATTTACATAAATCTCTTCTCTGAGACCATTCAAGGACTGCCCTGCTCTCAGTCTGGCACTGTCTGGACCCCTTGCTTTTCCTTCTTGCCTTAAACAATTGTAAGAAACTACATGCAAACAGGGAGCTTTCTTCAGGAAGCAAGTTACTAAACGTGAGTGCTGCAAAAATGGGACTCCTAAA
Source organism: Chaetops frenatus (assembly GCA_013400775.1). NCBI lineage: Eukaryota > Metazoa > Chordata > Aves > Passeriformes > Picathartidae > Chaetops > Chaetops frenatus. The sequence continues at coordinate 267,410 of VZTR01008196.1, read as the reverse complement.
TCCCTCTTCCTTTTTTTATACACACACACACACACACACACACACACACACACACAGCCTTCCCCCATATTTAAAAGCATGTGGAGGCTGCCGGCCAGCTCTCTTTCAAGGTTATTTGAAAGGTCTTCACTTTCCCTGGTGTCAGCAACCAGACATGAATCACAGTGTTCAGTGAAGGAAGGGCTGCCTGTTGGCTGAAGCATCCCCTAATATTCCTTTCAGACTCGTCCAAAGCACTGCCACAACATCTAATATTAAATCCCAGCGATAAGCAATAGTTGAAATTAAACAATGTGGATATCAAAATCAGCTGGATCTGTACAAAGGCAAAACCAGTGCACTTTGCGGAACACTGGAACAGCAATACCGGATAAGTCAGCATGTAAGCTGTCTGACCTCTTATTTTTCCCCCCATTCCTCCCTTACTGTCTTTCTCCTCCATCCCCAAAGGAAGTTAGAGATGTTTTTATAATGTGGATGATAGAGACGACTTATCTGCATAATGAAGCTGAAAACAGCCTGCTTGTGTTGAAGCTCCTCCTCTGCATGTTACATGCCAGCAGAGATTTGCTGCGAAACAGGAGAGCTGCAATGCAGCATTTTCCTCTGGAACTTTGCAGCTGTATTACAGTTCCAAGCACACCACAAAAAGACTTTTGTTTACAGTATTTAAATTCAATTTAAATGGCAGCTGTTAAAAGCAGGCAGATGAATCACCACATATCCACTAACGTTTTAGTGCTCACCCACTCTAAGGCTTTTATTCTTAACTGAATTACTTCATGTTCTCTTACAATTAATTTTCCTGTTGTTTTATCTTACTACCTGCCTAATAATTAGTGGTCCTTAATACTTGGCTATTAGCAGTCCTTAATACTCATCGAAAAATAAGATGCCTGGGTAAAAAACCAGAGTCATAAAAGAGCTCAAAATAAACAAAACCACTAAGTAGGGATAATAAGGGCAGTAGCCTCAGAAGGCGGAGAAACTTCAAGGAAAACTTCACACGGAAATCATCTCTTACTTTCCTCAAGCACAGCAGTGTTAGTTCCCAAAAGTGCTCACCATTCTGCTTCCCAAGCTGTACAATGTCACCAGAAGGTCAGTCAGGATGGCAGGACCTTACCTCCAGAAGCCAAATCCACAAACACTCGGTGACTCCAATTGCGGGCAGTGAAGTAACTGCCATTCCTCCTTCAAGCCCATATTGCTGTAACATTACCTAGCTTAGCAAGGCAGGATGCTACAAGGTCATTTCCAATATGCATCCCAAGCCCCAAAGCACTGTTCCAACTTACTCATGAATCTGAACTCCAAATACCCTAGAAAAAGTTAAAGTCTGGGTCCAGGTTCTCCCCTCTTAGCCCCTACACAGAAGTATTAGTTTAATGCACCAACAGTTCATTTACAAGTTCAAAATATGCTGCAGCTGTGAGTGAGAAGAATAACAGTGCTCTTAGACTAGTTATCCATGGAAATTGTCACCAAACCAGTCAGCATAATTATCAGACTCTGGTGAAGAAAAATCCTGGATGAAATATATATTAGTGACAATGATAAAATTCAGCTGATGGAAAATTTCTGACAGAGCTCTGGAGGAAAACTATTCCAATACTCTCTCGCTTTTGACATGCTATGAAGATAATTCATATAGAAGAATTATATTTGCACAAGGTTAGTAATAAGAAATCTCAAATTGGATTTCTGCTCTGTTTTTTTTTTTTAAAAAAACCCAACTTCCTACATGCTGGATTTAACCACTGATTTCAATAAAGCTGGGATTTAACTCTCATTGACTGCAATGCAGAAATTTCCCCCTAAGCTTGAAAAATACTTAACTTCCCACACATGTGCAAGCAAACAGAACAAAAGAGCAGGAATATAAAGAGCATATATATCCATATGTCTCCTATAACATCTTCTATCAATTGCATCTTACAGAACGACAGCTGCAAGCGTGCTTTGCACCGAGCTTTCACTGTGTTTGTAGCTATAGCACACAACATTAAAGCACTCACAAACAGTTATGACTGTCACAAGTGATAGAAGTACCTGACTCCTTCATCTTTCTCCTGCTATTTCACTAGAGAAGGCTGTTTTATGACGGGTCCTTATTTGAATGATCATACTCTTATTTTCTGCATCTGCTGCTGTGATTGACTGGAGATCGATCAGTTGTTGATAAGTGCTTTGAATGATAACACACATCAGGCCAGAAAGAGGGACAGATTTCTCTACTTGCTGTGTACATACAGCCCAAAATAGCAGACCTCTCTCTCTTGAAGAACTTACACCTTGCTTTATTGCAAATATCAAACAGCAATGAGTTATTCATTGCCCAGTCTCTCACTCCTGAACATTACAAACTCTAATGCTTTGCCTGAACTGACCTCTGATGGAAAAAATTTAATCTCTCTGTTTCCACAAAGACTGTACAGATGTCCAAAATATGGGATCTTCCTAGATATTTCATTTTTTTTCTGAGTAGAGTGCTGAACTGGATAATCCCTAAATCACTGACTGTTGAGAGGGTTTAGCAGGGGAAGGATCACTATTTATGTTCCCATACACTTCCCCACATATCTGTCCTCACTGGCTGCTAGAGACAGAATATTAGGTTAGAAAGACCTGTAGCCCAACCTCTGTCTTGTGATTATAATCACAGTTTAAATTCACACTACAGGTTTCATACTAGAATTTGCATCTAATTTATGTTGCTCCATGCTGGGAAAAGAAGGTACTGGAAGTCCCCCTCTCCCCTCACAGACCTTCCCACCCTCTGTCCCCACAGTGCCACCACCAGCACTGGGGGAGGGCCTGCTGGTGGGGTCACAAGTGGACCCCTCTCCCTGCAGCAGTCCTGCCACAGTCAGCACAGGTCACTTCTTTGCAAGGTGCAAAGCCATGTTTGCTGCAGCGACAGCCGTGTGGATCCTACAGCTTCTCACTGTGCTGTGGAGATCATGTTCAAGTTCTGATCCTACAGCAACAGAGCTCACAGGAGCCCTAAAAACTTCCTTCAGCCCCACAAACAACATCACAATTAGGGTCGGGGTAGACATCAAATTTCAGAAGTATGGAAAAAACACTGTGGACTTGAGTGAAACCGCTTGGACCTAGCTGAACTAATACAGCCACTGCTCAAATGCTGAGCAACTTTCATTCTCACAAGACTGCTCCTTAATTGAAACTATTCAACAAATGTTTTCTGCAACTGTAATTCAGCCAATTGATTGTTTATAATCTTTGGCTGTGACTGCTGCATTCAGTACAGGGAGAATTCTCTTGCTGTACTCATTTGCATCTGAACCTCAGCCTTGCAAAAAAAGGGTATATTGTTTATCAGAAAACTCACAAGAAAATGTTAGAGGAACAAATCCACGCTTCCCAATTACCTGGAAAACATATCCTCAAAATCACCTGTGACTACTGATTTTATACAAACAACTATTTAAACCCAACCTTGACCCTTGGCAACAACAGAGCTATTCAGGGCATAGTAGCTGGGAAACATTACCACCTTGAGATAGCCATAATGCCAGCAATGAGCTATCATTAGTGAAAAATAAAAATTCCCATATGAAAAAAAATCTTTGCTTTGGAACTATTCAATAAGCAGTGCCTCGATACAAGACTCAACAATTGCATTAGTGCACTCTGACCTCACTGGATAGTACAGCAATAAGCTGCAGTGTTGGGCTTTTATTACAGAGGTCTTTCACAGTCAGTACTGATGCAGTAGGATCCCAGTGGCAACAAACCATTAGAGAAACTTTCTTTTTCACCTGTCTAACAAACCTTGAACCTGCAAAGTACTCAGGCTAGTGAAGAATGCCAGAAAAGCAAGGACATGTGCAATGGGAGTGCTGGACAATTTAATTAGAACAGTCACAAGACTGAAAACAATCCCACAAACCAAATAATTATTTCATACTCAAATGCTACTTCATCTTTATTCCTTTATGTTGCTGCAATTAAACTGCAGATTAGTATTTAATTTCCTTAAATGGGATATTATTTCACAGAAAATGGATGATCCTCCAGATCTCTGAACTCTTCTCTGAGATGTAAGTAACTGTTAGTAAAACAATATTAAATTACCCTTTAGCAATAATTAATCAGCCTCAGATCTAAACCTTAAATGGCAATGAAGGAGGAGTCCACCACCACTGAATATCAGTCCTTACTTTTAAAATCTGAATTGCTGATTGGATTTAGGTTTTGGCTGGCTTGTCTCTACTCCTAATCTGAGCAACTAGAATTTGATCAAGAAGAGGAAGTATGGGGAATACAAGGGGAGAACAGCATGTCCTAATCAAGCAAGAGGCAAATTAAAAAATCTTTATTCCATTTGCGGAAAGTTCTGCCAATGAAAACATATAAATTTAATCAAGTCAATACAACTTAATATAAAGGTATGAAGTCCAGCTGTATAATGTAAGGAAGTGGCATTCTCTCAAGAGTGGACAATTACATGGAAAAAAATTGACATTATCAGTAGAATTCTTTGAATGAGATAAAAGAGAGATGCCTGTTTTTCTGAGATGTAAATAAATAACAATAACTAAACTCAGGAAAATATTGTCTAATAGAAAGACAACGTCAATGCTACTGGATGCTTTGACAGGACATTTGTACTCCTCTGACAACTTGAGTTTCTTTGTTTCCCTGTGAATTTCTAACGCTTAGTTAAACCAAAGAAGACACTGCTTTAAAAGCCTTGTGTCTGCCTTAAAATTGTATGTTTCATTAATCTGTGTTAAGTCACAGATGTGTCAGACCTTTCATTGTTCACTCAGAGGAAATAAGGATATTCCATGCTCAGGGCTGCTCCATCATTTAGCCAGGAACAACCAGCTCTAAAGTGCAGTGCAGGCCAAATAATAATAAAAATTCATGCTTCTAACCCTTCAACAGTCACAAATTTCAGGATGTAAAAATCACACTTTAGATGCATTAAACGCTCATTAAAATTAATGAGAATGATGTGATTTTTACAAAAAGTGCTGCATTGTCTAGTGAAGAAACTGTTTAGTCTCACAAGTGAACTGAGAGTGTTAAGAAGTCTGGTGGTACCAGATAAAATACATGACAAAGCTGTATAGAAAAATTCACATGGCCACCTGGAAAAAAGAAGATCACAATTCTGTCAGCTCTATTTTATCACAGATTTTGATACTCTTTTCCACATATACTGTGAGTAGTTTTCAGCCCACAGCTTTTGATTTTTTCCCTTTTCTTTCTTGTGATTTTTTTTTCCTCCTTTCTTGCAGTACAATCTCTCCTCTGTGTTTCATGACCTAATTTTACCTCTTTGCCCTTGAAAGTCTGTATTCATTACTAGAATAATGACCAGGAGTAGAAAAAGTAGCATGCTACAGTTCTCAAGCTTGGATGTAGATATTTATAACTTTGATTCTACTGCAATTTTGAATAGAATTTGACCCCTCTCAGGTCTAAAATCTGGTAAAGAATAGTGCCAATAAATGAATTTTTCAAGGGAAAAATCTATGATCAAAAATTGGGGTTCCAAGACTTTGGGAAGTATCTAGGAGGCAGAAAGGAGAGTTGAATTAATATTAATAATATTGACTATAACACGAGATATTTAGAAATTGTCCACATAATTAATTTTAACTCCTGGTTTGGCAGAAGTGAACACATTAACAATTATCACAAAAGATGTAAAAGAGCCACAATTAATATGGAAAATGAAATCTAGAAATAGAAAAGAAATACATTTTCTGTAGAAAGAATTGAAAGGTGTTAACATTGCAGTGGCATAGCCTGTACATTTTACCTGAGGCAGGTCTGCAGTAATTGCAAAATCTCAGGCCAGACTGCAGTCAGATTAATCCTCTCCCTCCTTTGAATCACTGAAGTGTCACTAGAGATTCATGTCCTAAAATGATGCCTTGGGACAGTCCCACCATATAGCTGGTGTCAAGTTACCTGATAGCCCAGCAAGAAAGGACTGCCAATAATCAGATCCCTGGAAGAGAAGTAGTAGCCTTGAATTGATCAAGCACAAAAGAGCTTCAGTAACAGCCAGTCAAAACATTAGAAAGCCTGAGGAAAATGAGCAGGAGAAAAACCAACAACAAAAAGCAACAGCAGCAAGTAAGGTTTGTACAAAGCCAAATGGAAAATTACTAGAATCAGCAGTTGTTTTACTAGGATGTTAGATTTTATATTAATTTTCAAAAGCTATATTGTCATCTATGTCCTGATAACCATATAACAAAAAATTAGGAAAAAAATCCTAATGTGAATAAAATAATATTTTTTTTATTGCAATCCAGAGGGGAATAAAAACTGATATATGCTTCTTAGTTTCAGTCTTCCTGACATTTCAGTTCCCACTCTCTAGTATTGAGTTATCTTAACCAAATGCAAAAAGTCAGCTACTTTAAAATGCTAAAGTAGAATATTCTATCTAAATTCTGTGTAGGAAAACAGGTCACAGAATGCTAAACAGGTCCCAGACTACTAAATCTGCTTAATGCAGACACATTCCTTTTCCACTTGGAATCAATACCATGATTTTCAGGAGCTATGCAATGTTCTGCTGCTAAATAATTGTCCTTGTATCAGTAATGCTGAGATCCTACTGTTTCAAGAAAGCCATGAAAGGTATAAAAGGTACGGCTTTGCAGGACCAGGGCCAAACTGCCTATATGGATTTAAAACATAAGGTTGCATTATATAAATAATGAAGAGAGATTCATACAACAAAAAGTCCTGAAAGAAAGCAAGAATCTAATTCCTGCAGTTTTAGTATAGATACTCCTCTCTTCCCAGATGAATACAAATGACAGAGCCTTTTTATCTTGACAGCTTCTCTTAAAATACTTTTTTTTGTTTTAGATTCTGAGGATGAAGGAGAGAAAGGATTATTTTATGCTTCATTTTGATTTTTTTAATATTTCTTACTTGATAATTTGTTTTTAAATTAGGAGTTTGTAGCACTGGGAATGAATCTAACTCATCTCAGGGGCGTTGTTTTTCCTTTTTCAGAAGTACATATGTGTTTGAAAATCAGTGTTTTAAAATACATGTTATTACCACACAATGATAAAAAATTCTCCTGTTCATCATGTAGCCTGTATTCATAGGCTCATTTACAACATTCATAGTCACACAGGGATGCAAGATCCACCATAATTAACAGTTACATGGCCAAGAAATTATGGCCATAGCTTCAGAATTGGAATTGACCAAAGTCAGCATGCAGAGCAGAGCAACACCTGAGTGGGAAAGAGAAAATGCTGCAGGGCAAGGAAGAGGTAAATGCAGGGAACCCTCCTGCAGCCCTGAGATTCTCACTTGTGTGAGGTATGGATGCCCTGCAGCTCCTGCAGGCCTTACACTGGGTAAAAGAGGCTCTCCAATGTGAACGTGCCTTGAGAAACCACCCCTGGATCCCTGAGCAGAACCCAAGGCCCCAGGCTGATAACTCAGACTGCTCCTTGCCTGTTCCCATGTGGAGACCACATTCAGCTGTCAGTTTCATCATTTTGGCACCCACGGCTCTACAGTGGCTTGATGTTAATAAAAAGACTGGACTAAAAAAAAAAACCAAGCTAGACCAGTAAATAGTTTGGAAAGAGCCTCCATTAAGCCATGGAGAAACTTGCATGTGTGCCTTTTCTTTTAACCATATGCCTCATCACCTTGACACGCAGTAACTGCAATCCTGATTTTAGTAATCAATTGGTTATTGGGGAAAACTCACAACAATTCTGCATATGCTTTCCCTTGAGGTATCCAAATTCCCAACTTCAGTATACAGCAGTGAGGATGCTGTTGAAGAATTAGGTTATGATAGTTCAGCTGCATGAGCACGGCACACACAACACAATGGGTCATGCAGCCATTATTCTTAAAAGGCTGTAAAGGATCCAACCACTTAGAGAAATTAAGTGACATAGCCTGGCTCTTGTTCAAGCACTAAATATGAGAAGCCTATGGTCTTGTATTTTGTTTCTGTCCTGTTAAATAATGGACAAGGTCAGCTACATTGGACTAGGTTCAGTGAAGAAATTAAAGTTTGCCTTTATGGTGACAATGGAAAGAGAAATACAGAAAAATCACCTCCGGTTCTAACATCTTATTATGACCTCAAATAAAAGGAAAGACAATAAACATATTGTAAGTGTTTCTATGGCACACAGACTTTGTTTCTGACTTCATCAAGCCTTTAATTTGCAGTGATGGCTCTGTTAATAAAATTGCCCACCCTGTGAGTACCACTGTTCTATAAACAAGTTAGCAGTACTATGTAAGTTCAGCCTTGCCAATTATTTCCCAGTCACTGATTGAGAATATATATCTTTTTTACCATGTGACCCACGTGAGGTAACTTACCCTCAGTGAAAGGGGCACTAAACAATTCACAGACAGGTACTGACCACACGGGAGCTGACCTACAGGGAGACCAGGTGCTATCAGACCTCACAGACACTTGCTTCTGACCATGATTTAAAAACTGAGTATCAGAGAGAAAATACCTCTCTGCAGCATTTCCTGGCCACATTATTAAGTGAAAAGGCAATAACCATACAGAATGTGTACTCCTCTTCCTATTTTCTCCAAATTGCTTCAAGACCTGTGCCACAGTAGCAGAGAAATGTGAAGGCAAGAAATGCAGAGTTTAGATACATATTAATACATTCTACTGGTGTTGAGAAACAAACAATGGTTTGATTTCTGAACACGGCCTACAGGGATGTTCTAATGACTGTCTCAGTACTCCTGCAGCACTCTTGGCATTTTGCAAAATCAGAAACAAAAAAAGTCATTCTCATCCCAGCTTTCCTTCCCAGTCTCTGAGGGGACCAAATGCATATGAGCACAGAGAAGAGCAAATGCATTAGCCAAACTCTTACTAAATACTTGCAAAAATGGAAAAAGAGCTTATTTAACATCAACAGCCCAAAATTTTTGTCTGCTGGAAAAAAAAAACCCTGTCTAGATAGCTGTCAACCAAGCCCCACAAAGCCACTTGCTCACTCCCACAACCAGGAAGCTCAGAGAAAGAATTGGAAGGGGAAAAGCTGGAAAACTCACAGGCTGAAATAAAGACAGTTTAATAGGGAAAGTCAAAACTGTGCATAAAAGCAAAACAAGCAATTAATTTAGTACTGCCCATGGGCAGGCAGGTCTTCAGCCATCTCCAGGACACCAAGGTTTCATAACACTTAACAATGACTTGGGAAGACAAATATCATCACTCCAAATGTCCCTCCTTCCTTCTTCCCACTGTGTCCCCCTTTATATCCTGATCATGATGCCATATGGTCTGGAATGTCCCTTTGGTCAACTGGGGTCATCTGTTCCAGCTGTGTCTCCTCCCAACCTCCCAGGCATCCTCAGTCCCCTCACCAGCATGGCAGCAGAAAAAGCAGAAAAGGCCTTGGCCCTGCTCAGCAATAACAAAAATATCTCTATATTATCAGCCCTGTGTTCAGCAGATATCCAAAACACAGCCTCATACCAGCTACTGTGAAGATATTTAATCCCACCCAAGCCCTGATCCCAGAACAGGAACGGATTGAAGACAGGATACTGACTTTTAGTATGACCATCCCTAAAAATAGCAATTGGCACTGTCTTTCCCTATTCTGGAGGGAAGATACTTATATCTCACCCAGGTGAGATACCTATTCTTACAGGCATCTAAAACCCCAAATTAGGAGCCCTCTGTCAGAAAAGCAACAATGTAGAAGAGAAGGGAGAGCCTGGGCTGTGATATGACATGCAGCATGTAGATTCTCTTTAATTATCTTTCTACAAATTAGTACCTCTGTCTCTCAGAACTCCTCAACATAACCATATTCACTGGACTCTAATTTAAGGTGTGTGGCTGCTGTTCTCTATGACATTTCTTCCAGTTAAAAAAAAAGGACTGTAGAAAGGAGTTATATCAGACTGTAGCAAAAAAAAAAAAAAAAAAAAAAAAAAAAAAAAAAAAAAAGTCTTTCTTACACTATTTCCTGGGAGTAGTGGTATTATTAATGAGAATAATAGTGGTAATCATTATAGAAGATATGTGTATCTTTATTTATTTCACCTGAAGCCTACTATGGTTTTCTCAAACCTGTCAACATAGCATTCAAAGAGCCCTTTCAATTATTTTCTATTAAATTGGAAGCAATGTACTTCTCAAAGAAATAATCTATTATTTATATGTAAAAGACAAAAAGAAGCATCTAACCCACAATGTCTTTACAAATCTTACAACTGAAATGTTATGCTGTAAACAGAGCCATATTAATGGGTTCATTCTACAGCAAAGCACTTAAAGATAGCACAGCAGCAACAATGATAGATGCTAAACAGTTTTAATAAAAACACAAATCCAAACCATTCATGGAAAAATGTTAGAAAATATAAGGGAAATTCCCCAACTTGTAAGCATCACCAAAATGTCTGGTGTGGGACTCAATTATAATTCCTTGCCTCCCTACCCCAGGTTCCTACTGTTGAGACGAGAAGCTCAGATATTTATTGACTCCTGCTATAATATGCTAGATATATAATAGGCAACAATCAATATTGGCCTCACAGTGGGGGGGAGAGGAACTTCAGTCCTGTTTTTTAGGAAGAAAAAGAAAGTAGAAACATATAAATCCTATCAGCACCTAAGACCCAGTGTGACAGGTTTTTGTCACTGCTATTAGCCTAAGTTTAAGCCCAATCTAAGAGATCCTGCTCAATAAAAACCCAAGGCTAAGGGCATTTATTGAAACTGTTAATTTTCATTAACAAGAAGAAACTGAGCCAATTCCTTGGAGTCTGGCCAAATAAGATGACTCTAAGATGGTTCCTGGAAAAAACCCTGGATATAGCCATGCACTGTGAGAGAGAAGACCTGCCCCTAAAACTCTCATTTGTCTCTAAACACTTCCTTTTTTCAGCAGCAAATATAAAAACTTTAAAAAAAAAAGCCTGGAAAAGGTCTCCAGACTTCATCTCATTCATCCCTTAGCCTGCTACTCCTGTACTGCTTCAGACAGAAGGCTTTCCAATCTCTTACAAGCTTTGTACAAGAAGATCTTACAGATTTTCAAGAAACCTGCTGTCCAGGCTTTCCTAGTCTAACTAGTTTTTCTTGAGTCCTAATTGAAGCATCTCTTGTAGTAATTTAAAATCATTACTTTTTGCTTTACCCATACTGGAAAAGCCAATTGGAACACTAACCCTGCTCAAGCAGCTTTACTACTACTACTGCTACTACTACTAGTACTACTACTACTACTACTATTATTGTTTTTATTGTTCTCATTTTATTTGAAGGTACAAATAAAACCCAGATTACTCCCTGGAGAGCACTTGGGTTTTTACCTCAGTATAGGCCTTTTTTAGAGAACATTTTCTCTGCTCTCTTTTAAACTCCATCTTGTGAGACAACATCTTTCCCAAACAGAGTGACCAAAACTAACAGACTGTTCATCTTTCAAGACCACATCTAGCAGACAAGATTTATACATCCCTGCACTTTTGCATTTTTTTGCAAAAGCAATTTTACTCAAGCAATTTGCATCCATTATAACCTGTGGATCTTTTTCTATAGATGAGCTTGTTCTTCCCCTTGTATTAATGCAGCTGATTATGCATGCCTAAAAGTAGAATTTGTAGAATTGAATCGTGTATTACTTTTTCCTTTAACTCGTTTCTAATTCTAATTCTTTCCTCCAGGGCATTTACGGGTCTTCCCACCTTGATGTTGTCTACAGATTTAATAAACAAACTTTTCATTCCATTAGCCATATAAAGAATTAAAACATTCAGCAAGTTAAAACTCAAGATAGGAACAAAGCAAACCCCAAAAGCAATGCAAAGCACAATGTTCTACCTTGAAAACAAACTACTGTCAGCACAATATTTCAGTGTTTACACCTGCAAAGTAGTAGTTTCGTCCAGAATGTGACTCTGTAGTTTAATTTTAAACATCATGCAAGCCAATATCAGAAGCTTGAATCCTGAATGTTAGAATACCTATGGTTCTCTCTCTCCCCAGAATATCTGTCACTATAGCAGAAAGATATTAGACTGATTTGATGCACATTGTTTCCAACTCTTCCAACTCTTCATGATGATTCCATTGCATCTCATTAATGTCTTGCAAATAGCTATATTATGATTTCTGTTCCTTTGTTTTCTTGTCTATTTTACCAGGAATTGAAATTACATTAGTTTTTATTCCACAAGCTCCTTCTTCATGTCTTTTGAAAACAGAAATCTCATTTGTCCTTTTCTAGACTTCTAAAACCCCAAGTACTATTCATGAGATTTCAAAGGTAACCTTTCACTTTTTGGATTTTGCTTCATCTTGCTTTCTAAGGAGCTTTGGATAAATGTTAGATATTTTTTAATTGAATGAATCAATGTTCTGAATACTCTCTAACCTGTACTTTCTTTAAGTCTGCAAAATACTTCTGGTTTACCATTCTGTTTTGTTAACTGTATTAATAATCTAAGCAATGTCTTTTTTTGGTAAGAACAAAAACAAGCAAGGAACTCCAGAATTTCAGACTTCATCACAATTTGATAGCTTTCTCTCTGTTTTGAACAGTAACAATTTTTTCCTTGACTGTCTTCTTACTAATAGCATAATCTCCTGTTATCCTTTACAGTCTATGTAATATGCATCTTGATTTATTGATCTTGTCCTTTTGACTTTTTCCTTACAGGCAAATTTTATTGTTTCATACTTATGTTTAGCAGCTTGTTCTTTTTTCTGAATCTGCACAAGTCCTTTCTCTGCTCAAGGTCATCAAAGTATTCAGGAGTTGGCCATACTTGCTTTTTTACTCTCTAGCCTCCCTCTACTTTCAATTGCAGCCTCAGAGTAACTTCTTTAAAGGTCTGCTGTGTCTCTTGAGAAACATTTTCCTGAGATTCATTTTCTATGAAGTCTTATCAGTCAGTTTTCTGAGCTGACTATGTTTTCCTTGCCTTACCTCTGTAAGTTGCTTAAGGTTGTTTGTCCAGGGGTGCATCATAAATCACCAAGAAATACAGACTTTAAATTTTGTAAGTCTTCATTATAATGTGTTGCTTGTGATAAATGTGGTGCTTTTTTATTTTTTTCTTTTTTTATGTTTTCTGGTTTGGGGTTTGGTGAGGGATTTGGTGGGTTTTCGTTTTGGTGGTTTTTTCTGGTTTTTTGATTTGGTTTTTTTTTTAAATTTTGCTTTTTATGCTACATAAACGAACAAACAGAAATGGTTATAAGCAGAGAAACAGCAGGTTAAGGGATCATTTTGGTGGGCAGAAACAAGCACCCTCACTCTCTCTCCTTCTTTGCCCACCTTCACAGATAGGATATATTTTAGAAGGCTAAGGAGCAGATATTGAGAGGCATAAAAGCAAGCTTTAAACATATCAAGGCAACAATACCACATTAGCAGCCGCAGCTAGAAATGGGCTCCTGCAATCGAATATATTCCCTCAGACACCTCAGCAACACAGGCAGCTCTCAGGTAGTCTGCAGCAGCCCCTTTCTCTCTCAGTGCCATCCGTACAGCTACATGACAGAGCAAGCAAGCACCTCCAGCCAGCACAGGCTTTTGGTACAGGCACACAGAAATCCACCCCAGGAATTCTGCAGCGTTTCAAGGTCAGTCTCCGTGGCAAGGGCAAGAGATTTCCGCAGCAAACGTTCGTCAATCCTGCGGCTGTAATAACGCGGTGCCATCTGCAGCCCCGCACCCCCCTGAATCCCCTGTCAGCTGCTGCCGAGTTGGAGGAGCCAGGGCTTTTCGTAATTCCACGGTCACACACGCGCTGCCCAGTTTATTTAACTCTTTCCCCGCTCTTTGCTATTGAAAGAGCCACAAAATAACCTGAATGCACGGAGCTCGGTGGGGAATGCAGAGGGAGCTCCAGACAGGGCTGAGCAGCAGGGCGATGCTGGGGGAGCTGTGCCTCACGCTCCCTGCGCGGAGAGAGCGCCCGCTGACCTGGGAGAGGCTGCTGGGACCCAGCGCCTGCTGCAGCCAGCAGCTGACACCGGCTTCTGAGTCCCTACCCTGGCAAGCCCCTGCTGCCAGGCTCAGGCTCCAGTGGCATACCACAGCTGAGGGAGAGAAAAGGATACCAGCACAGCCAGGTTGTTGGCTCTCTTTCCAATTTCTGGCATTCTCTTAACAAAAAAAAAAAAAAAAAAAAAAAAACCACCTAACAAAACCAAACAAACAAAAAGACATTTTGTTCTGCTCAAACCTCTTCAGTTGCTTTTCTAGACCCTTAAGCAGACACAGGCCATCTCGCCTTTATTTCTAGCGTGGCGTGCCATCCTGGAGCCTGGAGTTGGGAATCTTTGCAGACCCTACAGAGCACAAGAAGCAGCATGTAGGTTCTGCATAGCTTTAACCCAGAGCATGTCCACTCCAGGCTCACAAAGGTGACAGCTACCCCACAGTGTGCCACAGGCTGGTCCTGTCAAAATTAGAGGTGGAGGTACAAGGCTAGTATTCAAAACCATAGCCGAGCTCAAGCTCCCATAAGGTTTGGATGGATGCAGAGAGGGATGTAGAAGAGGAGTGGGAAGTTTGCCACACAGACAGTTATGAGACACAAATAAATGGTTCACATCTGGTTTGAATGAGCAAAAGGCCCAAATTTTCCCATCCACAGGACATTATGCAAAGACAGAGGGTCTGTCCAGCTAGCTGGAAGGAGATCACAGCATCATTCATTGTTCACTGCAATTTCAATGTTTCTGCACTTGCATCAGCCTGTCAACATTCAAAAACCTCTGAACATACCTCAACACAAGCATGGAAGTGCAGAAGTATAAGCAAAGGGGGAGCAGGAAACCTTGTTGCTTCACAGTAAATACTTCTTCAAAGCATTGCCTTAGGATTGGCTGGGTCTTTAAATCTGGGCAGATATTTCTGGTTTCAATGCACGGCCAGTTCATTCCTGCTCAGCCAATAAACACATGAATTTTAACAGCAATATTCCACTCTCCAGCACAAGCAGCTTTGCCTTTCAAACCACTTGGTTTGTCACTGCTACACAGAAAGAAAACAAGGAAGATTTCGTTTTAATAAAAAGCCTTAAATATCACAAACTGGATGCCATTCAGGACAAAACTTTCAAAAAATTCAACTCTGATATAAGACAAGATCTGAGCTAAATGAATACTTTTTCATACATCCTAGATTTTTCTTCGTTATTGAATATTGTTCTTTTTTTTTCTTTGAAACTTGATGACAGTTCCTGAAATAGCATTTACTGGTAGTAAAGTCTCCTAAATTATACCAGCTATTGCAACTGATCAATTTAATTCTGACTGATATGTTTAAGTGATTATAGAAGGACCAGGCTCCTGAATATAATTGAATTTCAATGGAACTGTGGCACTTAGTTCCTTTCAATATGTAGAAGATTCCAGACTTTAAGACTAATTATTAAAGCTGCTTAAAAAAAGCTACAAAAAATTTCCAAACTATCCTGCTTTTCACTTCAGAAAGTGCTCTCAAATTTACATCATTTCCCACCACAAAAAAGATGACATTCAAAAAAGAAAGTCATAAGAATCCAGGGAAAGTTTTTATTGAATATGATTCGTGAAACATTTGTTTAGCAGAACACATATGGGCCACCAATTTTCACATTTTTAATTAAAATTTCTCACCCACTAATGAAAAATTAACAGATACCTGATCTAAATGAATTTAAAGGTAAGATTAAATATTTAATAATTATCATAACACACTGTTATAGGGTTGTAGAGGTTTCAGAGCTTTCTTTTTCTACCACATGAGCTGAGGTAGATTAATGTGGGGTTTTTGGCACTTAAGAAAATTGAAAATAATTAATCTGTAATGGCATTGATGGAAAAAGTGTTCAAAATGTCAATAAAAGTGCTGCTTTAACAGTACTTCAAATAGTCTACTTACTCAACTTAAGAGACACATTATCTGCCAGACTACACACTTTTCCATTAAAATCCTATGAAAATCTGCAGGTGTTTAATTACCTGCTCTCCCATTGTTCCTTGGCTGCAGCAGGAGTAGTTTGAACACTACGTAAAAATTAATGTACAATTTAATATAGCAGTTATGCAGATTAAAGCTTTCCCTAGTTTCTATTTTGTATGAGGAGTCTCAGACAAATAAACCATAAGTTGCTTTTCACCAGAAAGAGTTGTTTAAATATTTTCAATAATTTCAAAACATTTTGGACTTACAGAAAGGGTTAAGTATCACTATTACAATTATCAACATAAGACCATAAAATACCTGGGGAAATACTAGAAGGAAAATTATATCTCATGGGAACAGTTTAAATACATGCTCCTTTTTCCCAAAGAAGGAGGCCGTTCAATAAATTCTTGTTCAGGAGTTCATTTGAGTTTTTACAGAAACAAAGCATGGCTCAAGTTGGAAGGGATTTCTGGGGCATTTGGTCTAAATCCTGTGCTTCAGCAGGGCCACCTAGGCACATTGCTCAGGCTTATGTCCAGATGACTTCTGAATATTTTCATAAGTGAAGACTCCACAAGCCCACTTGGCAACCTATGTCAGCGCTTCATCAACCTCACAACGAAAAAGTATTTCCTGATGATCAGAGGGAACCTCCCACATTTCAGTTTGGGCCAATTGCCTCTTCTCAAACCACGACATTCCTGGAACTGGGCAGCAGAAAAAGAGCCTGGCTCTGTCCTCTTTGCACCTTTACTCCAGATGAGATCCCCCTGATCTTTGTCTTCTCCAGGCTGAGCAGCCACCACTCTCTCAGTTTTTCCTCATATGAGAGATGCTCCACTATCTCCACCACCCTTGTGGTCCTTTCTTAATTCTCTCTGGTATGTTCATGTCTCTCTTCTTTAC
Organism: Chaetops frenatus; assembly: GCA_013400775.1. Classification (NCBI taxonomy): domain Eukaryota; kingdom Metazoa; phylum Chordata; class Aves; order Passeriformes; family Picathartidae; genus Chaetops; species Chaetops frenatus. Next base: position 250,563 of record VZTR01008196.1, on the reverse strand, counting down.
TGGGGGAGCCCAGATGTGGGCTCCCCAAGAACATGCCAAGCTGCTTTCCAGCTGAGTGGCCTCCAGCATGTACCAATGCATGAGGTTGTTACTCCCAACATGCAGGAGTTTGTACTTCACTTGCTGAACTTCACAAGGCTCCTGTTGGCCCACTTCTCCAGCCTGTTGAAGTCCCACTGGATGTCATCAGGATCCTGAGGCCTATCAGCCTCAATTTGGTGTCACCAGCAAATTTGCTGAGGGTGTACTCTGCCCCACTATGCAGACAATAAAAGAAAATTTTAAATGGGACTGGACCCAGCATTAATACCTGGGCATCACCTCTAGTCACTGGCCTCCAGCTAGACACTACACCACTGGTCACCCCCATCTGGGCCCAGACGTTCAGCCAGTTTCCAATTCACCTCACTATCCATTCATCCAGGCCACACAACAACAGCTTCTCTGTGAGGACCTTACAGGAGACAGTGTCAAAGGCCTCACTCAAGTCCAGGTAGACAATATACACTGCCTTCCCTTCATCAGCCCAGTTGTTTCATCACAGAAGTTTATCAAGTTGATCAAGTTGGAAGTCAGCCATGCTGACTACTCCTGATGATTTTCTAGTACTTAATGTGCCTGGAAATGGTTTCCAGGATCAGCTGCTCCATCCCCTCCCCAGGCACCAAGGTGAGGCTTGGTCTGTAGCTCCCTGGATCTTCCTTCTTCACCATCTAGCAGTGCTTTTAGGTCTTTTCTGTTAGAGTTTCATCAATGTCAGAAGGACTCAGACAACACAGTTAGATGGTTTTGGCCAAGAACATCTAGTATCTTGGGTCTGAACAACATACAAAGAAGGTCAAGAGATCTGGGATTTCTTTAGGCATTTTTCCAAGATCCAACCAGCTTTTTTGGCAGGCTTCCCAATTTTCTGTTTCACGCTTCATCCTTTCAAGGCAGACCCACAAAAGGCAGCAAGTATTTAGCTGTCTAGTACACGAATCCTGAATCAAATATACACATATGCTCAAGGACCATGAAGGGCATTCCACTACATCTTCACTAAGATGGTCTTTGGTACCATACTTCACCCACGATCAGCAGTCCAGGACCCACTTCTGGGACCAGGCATCTGCTTCCTTCCCTTACAGAAAAGGAATTTCTAAAACACTCAAGTATGAGAAAGAAGGAAAGAAAGCTAGCCATATTTTGTGGAACCACTCAGTGGAATGCTAAGTTGCATTCACTCTACTGTTTATGTGTCAAATTCAGAGCATCACTCTCCAAGCCAGCAGGGGTTGAGGCATCCTCCAGTCTTGCCATAGAAGCTATCCTACACTACAAAAGAGGAATTAATAAGCAATGGAACAAAGGAAAGGGGGAGTGTGGATAACAACATGGAACAGTCCCCAGGATGCACCCAGACCACTTTCAGGATAGTAGTTTTAAGTCTCACTCACTGCTGCCTTTTAAACATTTTTTGATCTAACCAAGGCACCCGGCAGTTTTGCAGTCTCTCTTGAGATTAGCACAATCCACTTGCGTCTCAAGGGAACCAGATGGGATGCCTGTCTAAAGGGACACAGCTCATCTCTGTCAACCCAGCTCCCTGATGCAATGGTGAAGAACCATGTTATGTGGCATTTGCCATGATGCTACACGCTGCTTCCACAGCATCCTGCAACCCCAGTCACAAAGTTTATGTTCTTCCTGAACCTTTCAAGACAGAGAGTGTCACACCACTGCATCTGCATTGCAGACAGACAGGCAGGTCCCTGGGCAATCTGTATCTTTTGCAATCCTTTGTGAAAACAGCTCATTGTTATCAAAGGTATCCTGGAATATATTTTACAGTATTGTTGCCTCTTTAGATAAAAGGGCACAATTAGACCTTTCACTTGGCAGATGTCCCTTATGTGGGAATTACTGCCTAGCTCTCAAGATGGCCATCAGAGGTAGATCGTGCCCCAGTCTGTTGCAAAAATATGAGATGGATGAGATCAACTGCTTTGTAGGCTGTCTGATCAAAGTACTATTTTCCCTGCATAGAGAGCACAAAATGTCCTATCAACACCATTACAGTTAGTGATGCTAACTTTAGATTTATGCAAGTTATTTATAGCTTTCCACATAACCATTTAGAAACTGCAGAAGCCCTACTTTCCTTGTTTCAAGGCAAATTTAGGCTTGTTCTATTCTCCAGTCTAAGCAAAGAAAAAGAACTGCAAGCTGTTCAATCCTGTTAGCAGGGGATTGGGCCCCAGCTAAGAAGCTCTTAAAACTTCAAAAGACAATCCAGGTATTCCCCAATTTAGGTGACATCCAGATTTTTATTAAACGTCTTGACCTGGCAGTAGCACAGTCTTTGCTCTTTAGGGATGAATGTCACTCTCAGTCCTGAAAAGTGCTAGTCCCAACCTTCCCCACAGTATGTCTAACAGCACGTGGATGCGGCATGAGGCAGTAGTAAAAGTCTCACAAAGGGAATTTCCTCCCTCTTTATACCTGTTGCTGTTCACCACCAACCTGACCAGCTGAAAAGACATCATTTCATAGGAGGTTACCAGATTTTGCTGATTTTGCTGAAGCATATTGCCTTATGTAATTTCAATATTTTCGTAAAGCTAAAAATACCAAAATAGGGAGTGGAAGGGAAGTGATGAGGTAATCATGTTGAGAACTTTAAATATATAGAATAGAACTAAGACAGTAATACTTGTATTTAGTAGCTGGAAGAACCTTTCGGAGCATGAGAAAGAAAGAGACAAAGACTTAAATTCAATTCTTTTCTTTTCCTATTATGCAGGACTGCAGCATCAACAACCAGCAATTGAGAGAAGAGATACATCATTAAACTTATTTATAGCATTAACTACTTTGCATTCATCCACACAAGTGAAACTGTAAAAAGAAGAAAAAAATTATAAAGGGAGTGTGTGGTTCTTTCATTAGCTTGTCTGTAATGTTGGATTGGTCCATAAATTAATGTGCAAAAGAGGATGGGGGGAAAAAAAAATAATTCAAAGCTTTGCCATTGTAATTATAGCTCTTTAAATATCAAAAGACACAAAGAAAGATTCCTTTTGAAAAGAGTACCGTTTCTCTTGGCAAGCCACTATTAAATACTTGCATAAATCTACAGTCTGTATCCTGTAAGTTGAGGTGACATTGCTATCATGGCTTACAGGTCTCTTCACATGACTATTGGTGCACTTCCGTATTATTTATATATATATATATATTATCAGGATACCTTGATGAGATAAGATGCCTTCTTTCTGTCATGAGTGAAGGACTAGGAAGTAGCAACTGAGAAATCTAGCTAGTAAAAGGGCTTTGATGAACGGTTACCTAATTGATTTGGGCTATTCCAGATACAGACTCTGGAAGTCTCTTTGATACAACTCAGACTTTCAGGTGCAGTTTCATCACAGATTTACCAGTAGCTCCTCCATAGCATGTCCCATGTGCAAGTACTATGCCACACAGCAAGGTGTGTGTCTACATTCCTCTGTTTTCCAGTTCACACAGTATTTGAGCCCAGAAAGCCACCAAAACTAACAGACAAAATATAGTAGTAAGACATCTTCTAATATGCAGAGCAGAGTGGATTGCTAGGCACTGCAACTACTAAGTTAAATGCCCCAAAGCTCAGTTCTCACCCACAATTTTTTCCCTTACAGGCAACCTTTCCTCACAAGTCTCCCAGCAAGTCTTTTAAAGGGTGCCACAGAGAACAGATCTCATTCTAGACACCTGCCAGGATAAATCAATGTCCTTTGGTACTTCACACTTCCCAGATTGCAAATTTCCTCAGGTCCAGTCCTGTATCAGAGCACTAGGTCCAGATATTTTCTAAAAGGGCCAAATCCCACACTGCATGGGGTCTAATCATGCACTGCTTATGAAATAAATCAGAAGCAGGCTTTTTATGAAGTTGAACCACTGCTCCCACAAAGTTGAGGTCAATATCTTTGTGAGCAGCTGCAGCCCCTGTGGGTTTTTCAAAGGGCTGGTTGTTTCCTCAGGCTGCCCAGAAGTTGCTCTGTTGATGCTCAATAGTCACAGGTAGATCCCACATGGAGTGCAGCATCAGTAAGCCTTGGTTATGGCACAGCCTCTCTTCTAAATTGACACTTTCAAACAAAATCCAAGACAGCTCATCAAATACACAAAGGAATGAAAGAGTTCTTTGGTGAAACAGAGAGATTTTTCCACAGATACTGGAAACATAAGCCAAGGCCCAGAAACGGGCACTTGCAGGACATATGTTATGATGCCAGGAAACCTGGGTTCTCTTCTCTTCTTGGTCCTCAGGCACACAGTCAGAGGCACTATCCTTTCTCACTTCCAGGTATTTACTTTACTTTTAAGGATAATCCAGTTGAAGAGAAGCAGGGTGACTTTGTTGGTCCCCCAATGGGAATGAACTGGGCTACCAGAGGGAAATACAGGAACAGACTGTCTCAGAATTCATAACTGGGACATGGCAGAAATGCAGAGCCCAGGGCTAGTGTGGGGCACACCACAGAGCTTCTTCCCATAGCTCCTACTGAGATACTTCAGGTGAAACAGCTGATTTCTTAGTGTAATACATTTACAAAGCCTGATACATGGTTTGGGCAGTATCTCTGCCTGTGGTTCATTTTTGAAGGAAACTGGATTTAAGATTCAGCAGGAACAAAAGCAGTTGCTATCACAGATGCCCTAACCATCCAAAATGCACAGTACTTTGTCCACTGACTTGCCTGATAGCAATGCAGAAAAAATTCAAGTGCAGACCCTTAAGGTAGAGTGTACTGCCTTCTAAGAGTGACTTGGCACCACTTAGCACAACCTATAGGCATTCTTCTTCATGAGCTAACGAGCCAATTAATTACGAAACACAACAGGTTTTGGCCTAAAGCCAAATTACAGTGGTATCATTAGTCTTTGTTTTGTAGTCAAATCAAGAGTCCTGCCTGGATTACATTCTTTGAACTCTTCAGTTGAAGCAGACTGTGATGTAGAACTCCGAGTAGGTGCTGACACACACACACATCATAAATAATGGGCACAAGAATAGCAATAATCATCCACATTTGTAAAGGATTTTTCATTTTTAAATGTTCAGAATCTCTTCGTAGAACATGTGACCTCAAACAATCATCTTTCCTGTGCATCTACCCACCTGAAGATGAAGAAACATGACCTATATTAGCACATAAAGTTTAGCCTAGAGGAGCTGATCCACCAGCAACACTCTTACCCTACCCACAGCTTGTCCCTGCTCTCAATACTGCCCATATTTCTGACTGCTCACACCTTGGATTTTTTGCAGATTATCCCTACAGACTGATTGCTCACAAAATTTAGTTTCAAGGAACATTATTTTTTTTTTAATGGATGAAGGATGAAAAATATTTTGTTTCAATGAAGATACTTTAAATTAGACTAATACACTAAAAAGCAGAACTGTTGGGTCTACAATATACATTTTAAAACTATACACGCACAGAATAAAATCAGTAAGCTCTGAAGCAGAGACATAATTTCAAGCAAGATGGTGATCCCTTAAAGATTTTTCCCAATTAGACTGCACCTCTACCACAACACTTTAAGGTCTTCCTCCTGAGGTAGCTTCACTTTCCACCCCATTTCATCACCCAACACGGCTGTGCTACCCCCTGGAGTCACCTCTGAATTGCTGAGCAGGCTGGAGAAGCTGCCATGAGCCTCCCAACCCATCAAGGCAGCATGCATGGCTCAGTGGTGAGAGTGAGGGAGCTGCAGCTACCCAAGCAAACACTCTATTCAGAAATTGTGAAGGCTCAGTCTTATTTATTATTGGCATTATTTATTATAAAGTGTCATATTTAAGCTAGCAGGATCAATGGCTCATCTCATCAGATTTCTGTATAATGTGAAACAATGAGAACTCACCCTGTGACTTCTGTGTTGCTGTTGCTGCTTCTGATAAAATATACAAACGTATTAAGGAAACCAATAGAAAACACCTGAGATGTCTATCTATGTTAAAGTTTTATTACTTCTGGGATCTCTAAAGGCTTAGGGAACATCACTGAACATTGTTTCATACATACTCATGAAAGGGTAACATAATAAAACCAGGTCAAACAACACGGAATATTAAATTTAATGTAAAGTATGCAAAAGAATGAAATACAGCAGTGTTGAAAGAATTATTAAAAAAGAAGGAACTGCACTTGCCGTTGGGGGGGGGGGTGTTGGTGAGGATTTTCTGTGGTAGTTATATTGGTTTTTAACTACCACAGAAAATTATTTTACTTCCATAGAAAGATGTAATTAATTTTTTACTTTTTCTTTTCTGACTAAATTTGGAGCAGCTGAGAGGTTGGTTATTTCTATCTTTAAAAATGGACTTATAATGTTGCCATCTGTTGGCATATGACAGATATAGCATCCCACAATTCCAGACAGAGTCACAAAAATGCAGAAAATTAAAGGGACAGATGTGAGAAATACATGCCCTCATTTGGCTCCAGTGCTCACATCTGTTCTCCTCAAACATTTTTCAATCATATAAATCTATCCACAGAAACAAGTACCTTGAAATGTTATGGCATTTCTGGTAATCATAAAAATCATATTCTGGTAGAGTTTACTGCGTTCCAAAACATCAGTGAATTCATAAAAGTCTGGCTTCCATCAAGAGGATACAAAGTACATAGCAACATTACCTGTCTGCTTAAGTTCCCTCTCCTTCACAAACCATGAGCATGTCTCATGCAGTTGCAGCAGCACTGCAAGAACACAATTTCAACAGGTGTCTGCAGATACTGTGTGTTTGCAGAACTGAAAAGGAAACTGGCATCTCTTTCTGGTGGTGCCTGTACATTGCCCTGTCCCAGTGGGATCCCAGAGAGTGTGACTCCCTGTGCTGCTGGTGTCAGGGCACTTCTTGTCACTGAAATGGTTTCCTACCATGGCAAGCACATCTGCCTTTATTTGCAGTGTCATCCATTTATTTTTTGAAATGTGCTTTGGACAGGCTGCTTTTGACAAGCTGCTTGCTAATGCTTCCAACAACAACCAAGATTTTCCCCTCTCCCTGCTTCCCTGTCCCAGCTCCTCTAGTCACAAAGCACCAGCCCCCTCCAGCTCCTTCACTGACTTGGATAGTGTAAAACCTCACTGCTTCTCACAAGCAGAGATGAAATAACCACAAAACCAGTCACACTGGTTATTAGTCTTCTCTCTACTACCCCAATTTTCTATACCTGTTAGCCATTTTCCTTTGGATTTGAATTTTGCCTATCATTTTCATCCAACAAGATTGAAAAAGTACAATCCCTACCACCCCATCCACTCCTATTCTCTTCATGGGAGTGGGGAATAAGGATGCTTGCATGTTTGTGAGACATACATATTCTTCCATGGGCAAATTTGTACCTCCTTTTTTATTCATGGATAGGTTTTAATAGAGAATCCAGAAATTATATTCAAATTCTTATTTCACCTTGGATAGAGTGAGCCCATTTTCACCCTATGTACAAACAACCTCTGTAATACACTACATAAATTCTCTCTCAAAATGGCAGCATCATCAAAAATTAAAGGGTATAGTACAAAGCAAACAATATTGGAACTACATAACCATGTTGATTATTCACATGAACAGTTTTTGGTATTAACAGAAAGCATTGACTGATGCAGCTCTCTGGACCCATGAGCACTATGTTAAATCATTAAATTGTGAGCAGTCTTTATTTGTATTCCAGTAATATTCTCTATCCCCATCCCAGAACCCCAGTCTGCTCAGTGCTTACAAACAACCACCAAATCACGATGTGTATTTGAGAATTAATTTTTTTCCTTTAAGAACTAATTTAATCTTAGACAACCTCACATTTTTCTACCTATTTTCAATTATTTTGAATCATAAAATGACCCGCAGGCTACCAAGTGGAAGACAGAATTCCTCCACATGCCTCCTACATGAAACATCAAAATAAGTAGAAAATCCTAATTATTGCATATTCCAGAAAGTTCAGTGACTTATATAAAATTCACAATACATAGGCAACTACATGCTTGGCTTTAGCTGATAAGTGATAGTTGACAACAGAATTTCTGGTCCCTCTTGCTTCTCAGGTAAATGAATAAAAATGTAATGGAAAAAGTTTTTCCCCAAAAAGATTCTGAATTTAAGACAAAAGCAATTTTTGTATCAGCTAGTACTTAGAACTGCCTATCTAAACATGATAGAAGTTTAAAAATAACAGAAGCCACCACAGCTTCTTAAGTTTCAGATGCCAGTAAGCAGTAGGACCAGTGACTCAATATTCCCTCTGTGGGTTGCCCTTTGCTTGGATCTTGTGGCCACATAGCAGGGCCGTGATTTGTATTGTCATGAGAAGCCAATCCAGGGAATCAGGAAAATACAGCAAAATCAAATAAAAATAAGGCTGTCATTGCTAATATGGACTCTCTCGGAAGCATTTTGTCTCATATTTAATTACACTTAAAAGTAAATTTTTATTATTAATATTAATATACTAATTTACTAATTGATAGGTTAATAATTAATTTACTAATTAATATATTGATTTTTATTAATAATATTTATATACTTATTACAATTCAGTCAGAAAATGGGGTTAGGCTAGAATTTATTACAGAGAAATGTGTGCTTGGACAGTGTTGATCTACAGTTAGCAGTTTTGTCCACCTTTTTCATATTTTCATCCAGACCAATAATTCTGTGCAAGACATCCCACTTCAGTCAATTACTTATACAATTGCTTGACCCTCAAATTCCTTCCTGAATGAGTTTTGGGGTGGGTTTTTTTTTGTTGGTGGTTTTTTTGGGTTTTTTTAAATTCTAGAACTATGAGGAATAGCTACACAAGTTAATTTTCTTCACTCATAATCCTAGCTATGGTAGAGATCAGTATCACCTAAATTTAGTCATCTGACCAAAATCCTACAGCAAAAGTCTAGAGACTAATAGATTAAAACTTCTTAACAAAACTGAAAGAGCCTCTCGGAGTTGTCTCACTGTTCTTAAGACCCTGGTCATGACTGGAGACGAGCTGCCTCTTTCCTCCATCCACTGGGAAGCCAGCTCCTGACCAGGCGTAGTGAAGCTGAGCTGCTGACTTCAGGAGCTCTTGAGAAACACTTGGTGCTCTTACAAAATAAGGTGTTACACAAAAGAGAGTCACCATGATATCAGATTTCAGCCACAGTAAAAAGAAGAGCAGGAGCAGCAGCCAAATTTGTGAGGCACCCTATTCTGTCAGTCTTGCATCTCACCCACTGTCAGGGATATAAGCACTCACTCAATATTCTGAATCCTGAAATGGCTCAAGCACAAAAAATGTAGTGGGATGCCTCGCACTTACAAAATGAAAACAATTCTATCCTTGCATTAAATGCATTTTAGTCGTTTTTATTTAACATACAAAAATCAGTAAACTTGTAGGGTGCAGGTGTATTCAGGTTTCGAGAGCAGCTGAGCAGGGGGGGTTCAGTGTGAGACCAAAACACACACTTACCTCAGCATCTGTGCATTGGAGGGCATGACTCACCAGCAGAGCACACTGTGCAAACGGGCACCCCTCCAGCCCTGACCTGGGCAGCAGGAGGCTCTGGAGACAGGACTGCAGATGGAAGCAAGACCCATATCCACTCTTGCAGACAAGGGGTTAACACCTTGCTATATCTCCCTCCAATAAAGCCACTGCTGATAAATGCTGAGAGACACTTCCTTAGAAAGTAAAATTACCAAAACAAGTCGGTTTCAAATCCTGCATTGTGATGCAAACAGACTTTTTAAAAGACAAATATACAAATCAGAAAATGTTCACCTGGCCATTTGCAAGAGGAAAAAATGCTTGAAGATGCTCAATGCTCCTGTGTCACTAGGGAAGGGTCATGTAAAAAGTGCTTCTGTTTATTTCATTAGCATCCATTTTCATCAATACTCAAGTGGTATCATTTCACACACTAGAAAGCAATTGCCAAAAACATGCTTTCAAAAATGTATCAATTGATCAGAAAGTGCTGATGAGATGAATCAACTTATGCAGACCAAGGAGAAATATGTTCATAATCCCCTCGCAGCTGGAAGAGACTGAGTACACAGCGTCTGAAAACAGCCGGAGCAAAGCCCTTGGGTTTTTTGCTGGTCATGCGTAACAGTCCTACACCACTGCCATCTGCCGGCAAACAGAAAGGTACACATTTCATTCTAAAAAGGATAAATAAAACATCAGTAGTATTTTTAACCATGAAGTGTTAGGGTTGGAAGCAAGGCCTTTGCAAGATCCAGGGCTGCAGCAAGGCACCTGTGCTCACCTGGAGACACCACAAGCTCGGGAAGCTTCCACATCGCCCTCCACCAGCAGCATCTGCAGCACTGATTGGTGTTACTGCTCCCTTTCTGAAAGGATTCTCTTTTCCACAAGAAAAAGCAAGTCTTCAATGTTCCTTCATTAAAGACAATGAAAAAACTTCCATTGACTGTGGTGGGAATCTACAGGTGACATTTTGAAAGCACTGACCTCTTGGATAATACTTTTTTTTTTTTTTTTACAGTTAATCTATGCAATCAAAAGACAAAACAAAAAGAAAAGTACAATGCCAAGTCAATAGACCAAACACTTTCTTCCTCTCACTAGTCAGTTCAGGTTTTCCATGCAATCCAGAGGAGTCTTTTGTGACAGGTACAGCAATACCTGCAAACACACCTCAGCAAACCTTCCTGGCACCTCTTTGAGTGACAAAGTGCTACGTTGTTTACACAAAAAATTTACAGTGTGAGTACTCTTTCATCTTCCCTGGCCAAAGGGTGGGTCAGCAGATCAATACAGATTGGAACACCAGCAGTGAGTTTTCCTGTGCATTTCTTTGGGATTAGCTGATGAGAAGGGAAAATGTTCAGTTCTGAAAACTCAGGTATCAGCCCCAAAAGCAGAGCACCTTTCACAGATCTAGAACTGGTTAGATTTTTTTTCAATTAAAAATTAAACTTTGTAGATAGAACAGAATACAATAATAATGATAGCAATAATAGCAAACAATTTACTGCCAATGCAGTGATATTCTTTTAGGAAAGAATATAGATTTTGTGATTTAATGAGTCTTCAGAATTTTTCAATAGAACAAGATTGTGCCTTAGGAAACAATCAAACAAACAAAACCATCAAACAAATCTTTGTAATCATTAATCTATAAACTATAACTCTATAAACTTTAATCTATGAATTGACACACCTATATTATTCATGCTATGACCAGGTCTAGGTTATGGAGTGGGCTCTTTTTAGCAGTAGGACAACATAGGAACCGACAAAGTTTCTAAGATAACAGAAGAAGAAATCACAAATGGAGGATTTCATCCATCAGTTGGCCAGGGAATCATCCTGGCAGTGATAGCAAGAAGTTTCTCTGAGCTGCCTATGTGATTCACATCACAGAATGCTGGGAGTTGCCCTCATTCCTTGCCACGGGCAGCAGGCTCTACTTACAGATGACTCCTTTAAACCAGGCAGCAGGATGAAAGCCAGCTGAACCTCACCGCGTGGTGAGGGGAGGACAAAGACTTGGCCTGCCTGCCTCTGATCAGCATCAGCCTTTCTGGTCACATCACCTGAAAATACTGTAAAAAGGCAGAGAGAAGATAAAGATTTTAAAGGAGGGTATGGAGATAAGGTGGCACTATGAAAAGAGAGAGACGGTATTTTTAAGAAAATTAAATTAAAAGATAAAAGGAATTGGCACCTTAGGTTAATTCAGAGGAAGAAACTGGTACAGTTACAGTGGAAGAAGTGGTGGGTAGGTTGGGAAGGAGCTGTGAAATGGAGTTTGCGTGCAATGTGCTAAAGAAACAATAAAGACTTAGCAATGGCATGAGGGAAGAAAAAGTCTTGACAAAGTTGAAAATGGTGTCCTACACATTTGAATAAAGTAAGGCAGCAATTCCCATGCCAAAACAGATGTTGTGATACATGACAGAGAAAATTAGAAAAAAGTTACCTGTGCAATTGGATTGGAAATATCAGGAAAAAAATTGCAACAATTGGCTGTAGGAGAGGCAAAGACAATACCCAAAGAAATAGCACCCTCTGTAGGTCTTAAGGAAGTAAGAAAGTAGAGTTGCCTTGAAGATAAAAATGGGATGTGGATCTACCAATATATAACAGAAAAGATGGTTTGTATTCTTTTAATATATTACATATATCCTCATATATATATATGCATATATATGTGAATGCATAAAATAAAACTTTACTATTTATATAAATGCAAAGGTTAAAAATATAGACTCTTTGGGGACTTCAGTTAATGGCTGGCCATTCATGAAGAGATACCACACAGGTGGGATGGGTGTGACTGGAGAGGAGAAAATAGTTTGACAACAGAGAGTAAGTTTGCAAGTGTAGAAATAACACNAAAAAAAAAAAAAAGAGGAGAGAAGGGACAGAGGAATAAAAGCTGAAACTAGTCTGGATTTCCAAAGGACACATAGTCAGTCAGTATTATCACTGCTAGGAATTAGAAGGAAATTTTTTAGGAGATCATGGGAATTGCTTGCAGGGAGTACAAGAGAAAGAGGCAGGAAATGGCCTAGCACAGAACTGGAAAATAAAATGACAGCAGGTGGGATTTCCAGTGATTTTGGAGAAGTGTAAGTGAAGAGGGAAGGGGAAAACCCAAGAGCTGAAATCAACACTGATAGATCTACAGTCAGAGAGTGAGCAAGGGAAACACAGCATACAGCATGTAAAGTGGGTAGTTGATGCCAAAATGAAGTCTGAAGTATTAATTCACATTCAAGTCAGAGGGAAGCATGGCTTTAGTTTTTTGGCCTATGATCTAGGCAATCTTGAGAGATGAAGCCTTCTCTTTGCCCATGAGCCCAGCTTCCGTGATGAAATATTAAAGCATGTGTGTTATAGAACATAACTAGATAAATGGAGCATCATAGAGAAATAAACAAGCAATATGGCATTGAGCAGTGGTCTTGCAAATGAGGAAGGAAAAGTATCAGCATTTTCTTTCAGTTTGGGTCTGGAATCTATCCTGAATTTGAATTATGTGTGAAGATCAAAAGTAAGTGTAGTTAATATTTAAAGATATGCTTTGGGGGAAAGCCTTGTTTTTCTGATTATTTGTGACTAACTTTTAATCTTCACTTTTTTTATATTACACTTTCTGTTGAATAATATTTTAAGCAGTGTATCTTCTGAAGTTCCCCAGAGCTCCAATTTGAGTGTGATAAATAACATGCTTTGGAAGTCAGAAATTATCTTCCATATTCAAAATATTGCAAACTTGAAAAGGTTAGAATGTATTTTTTTCCTCCTCTTTTGTGCAGTTTCTTTTCCTTCTTATAACTTTGGGGGACATTTTTGGGTGTAGTGGAGAGTACCATCTTACTTGCTGCCCACACAGACTACTAAGCTCTATACCTAACAGAAAAACAAGACTACATTCTGTGATTCAAAAGTGTAATAAGTACTAAAAAGGCTTATCTAGATTAAGTAGATTATTCTTTAACTCCCTTATCAGCATCAGAACAAGTATAGATAAGTGGTTGATAATTTATTTCTAACACCTTCCTTTGAGAAGGATCAGCTCACTCCACAAACTGAGGTGTTGTCCTTGCCATTCCCATTCAGAAAGGAGTTAATCTCAGGCCTAAAACAGTGAAGTTATAATATCATGTCAAATCTAATGCAAAACCAGCATCTCATGACACTTCAACTCATACTCTGTCCATTAGACCACATAACCTGATATGTAATGTGATGCAGTTCACTAGAGACCTTCTATCCCACTTTTGGGTAAGTATTGTTTTACTATGCTACTGAAAGGTCCCTGGATAAAGTATTTAGGAAGCAGCCATCCTAATTGCATATTATCCATATTCTTTTTCAAGTAAATAATATATCTCTCACAACAATTATATCAGCAATAACTAACATCAGATGCAAGATAAACTCCTCAGTAGTTACTGGTTTTTGTTTGTAGTTAATCAGAGAAAGAAAACAAATTTCTGAAGGTAGAGAGTATCATATTGTGCTTGGCCAATGTAAAGCCATATAACTGAGAACCTCACTCCTACACATTGTTTAATGTCTACAAATGGTCATAAAATTATCCACTTGAAAAAAAATAACAATTTTTTGAAGCCAGAATGAATCAAATTAATACAAACTTGGTTACAAGCAAATATTTCAATAATGAACTAATAGCAGACTCTAGGAGAGTGAACAGATCCAAACTTCCAAACTGCCACTGAAGTAACAATTAGCCTCCTTTGATAGCATTAAAGTTGCAGGATATAAAAAATTAGATGGCCTGAGTAATAACCTCTGAGAAATTTAGTTGCAGGCATCAGTAACCTTTGATATCACTGGCACAGGGGTGATCAGCCTTCCTGAAGGGCAACACAGGTCTCCAGTCATCAGAGGAACATTCCATTTCAGGCTTGGAGATCTATCTCAAACAGCTCAATGTTCACAGTAAGTGACCACGGTTTACAGACCAGAGACTACTTCCATGAGGGACCACACTGTGGAGTGGACTGGTACTTCCGTGCGTGACACCAAAAAGCATTATTGCAAACAGTACTGCTCAGTTGTTTGTTTGGTTTGTCGTTTCTTTTTAATGCCTTCCTAATGAGCAGTTAGGTTGTCAAAGTTCACAGAGTGAGTCCGACCTGATGATCTCATGAGGATACATCTGCCCACAGGAACAAAAGTGCCAGCCAGATGAGTTGTTTATCTCTGGTCCCCAGTGGCAGAGTACAGCTATGAAGGTCAGACATGACATTTGCAAGAAGTGACAGAGTTTCTGCATCTACTTCATCATTCCAGCATCTGTAACTGAGAAGTATCCAGACACGTGAATGGCAATAAGGAAGGACAAGTACCAATGGGAAGCTGAGGGTTGCTATAGCACACAATGCCATGTTGTCATGTCTCTTACTGCATGACAGCTGGAACTTCAGAAGGTCAACCCGCCACTAGAACAAAAAAATATCTTAAGGAAGTAATTACAATGGACAGACATGCCAGGGTGCCCCAGCTTTCATTTGATGCTGTGTCTAGGAATTAAGAAGGTCATTATTAGACAGCAGAAAAGAAAGAATGATAGCAACAACATCTCTGAAGTTAAAGAGAGGTTAATGTCCTGCATACAGGAAATGTGTATATTAACCCAAACGTTGTTAACAACAGTAATCCAAAGTCCTCAGCCTTCTTTTCTCCTCATTTTTAAATTTCTTTTCTAACTTACACATTTAAATTAATTGGAAGTTCCTATAACCTCAGATTAATAGATTTCTGAATTTCAAACTCATGGGCTGCTTCAAATCAACTGTAAGGATCCATAAAGACAGAATTATGGCTGTAGTTTTTCTAGAAAGACACTAACATGGCCAACCTTCCAGCAACAAATGGATAATTTGAACAAGTGAGAGCAAGAATGAAAAACAAACCATAAGGATGACATGAAGGTTGTTTTAATTGAAAGCACTCTCTCATGCCATAAACATACAATAAAAGATTAAAGAAAAGGGGAAAAAAAAGAGAGTTCTTCTTTTGCAAACCTCATTTTATTAACATTAGAACATTTTCAAAATAAAAACATCAAGGAGATTAGGAATATCTGCAATGACTCCTGAAAGGTCTCAGTGACCTTCTGGAAAAATAAGATACACTTCTATTATACTTTAAGTTTAGGCATTATACATTTAAGTAAAACATTGATAATCTCAATTAAAGAATTAGCTGGTATAACAGAATTTGAAATGTAATTACTATACATAATGCAAATTTTTAATTTTGATTCAAACAGTGTCTTAGGGTGCAGTTTAAAAAAAGAGATTATTTTTTAAACCTAAAATCTAATGTCCCCAGACTTTTGCACATCCATTTGAATGCACAACAGTGGAATATCTGCTAAGGCAGATAAATTGTTGGTATTAGATTTCAGAAGGATCAGTCTTTAAAAGGACAGGAGCTTACTCTTCCTTCCTAGCTGTCCAATTCAAAATCCTATCAAGTTACAGATGTGGCAGTTATTGAATTTTAAAAAATGGGGAGAATACTCATTCTGCTTTACTCTAAATTTTGATAAGCCTAAATCTCAAGTTATTAGTTATTAATTCCATTTTTTTTTAAATTCAAGAGCAAGAACAAGTCTTTGTTTTGATGTTTCAATTTCAGCAGAAATACCCAAATCCAGGTAAAATGTAAGACTGTGCTTTTATTTTACAGTCAATTCCATATTTGTAGTAACCTGAGATTCTATAAATGCCAAGAATCTTGTTTTTAACTGTCTGTGTTTTCTTTACAGAGCTCTATCTATGTGTACAGATTTCTTCCAGGAAGTGTCATTTTGTTGTTTAGACCAAGAACTAATGGATCCATCAAAACAAGAATAATTTTTATTATTCCTGTTTAAAGAAAACAATCATTTTTTCTGAGTACAGAAACATTGCCGGATCATACCAAACAACACACGTCTCATTAATTGATTGGAATCCCGTTGGAAAATATGAACTTCTTCCCTTCTTGCAGATCTTTTAGCTCAATTAGCAGCCATCAAACAAGTTAACAAGGAAAGAGTTTGAATTAACCTCAGAAAGTGGCATAAGCCAGACCCTGGCTGCCCAGATGCCAATGCAACACATCACAGCACCACAGAGGCACAGATTACTCTAAGAGCAACCCAGGTACAGGGAATCTCTAAGACCAGAAGACTTCAAAACTCTCCTCTTTGACTTCAAAACTCTCCTGTTTTCACACCACCTCTGTGAAGCAGCTCGTACCTCATCTTGTCTTTCTCACAAAGGCTCACAAAGGCTTCCCATGGATCTGGAAGTTGCAGCAGATTTGATTATTACACAACGCACTTCAAAGAGCTCATGTTATGTATTCAACCTCTGGCAGCTTAGTTTTAGCATCTGATTTTCCATGTTTTTGGGACTGGTGTCAGCACTGACAGGGAGGTGGACACTACACAGAAGTGATTTGTCCCTGATCGTGATGTTTAGATCTACAGGCCAGCAGTGTTAGCATGAAAACAACATAAATCTGTCTGTCTGCAGTTAGGGCTTCTAGCACGCCCATTAGGACTCACTTCCACTTGCATTTAGTCTCTGGGCTCTCATATTTGTTTGTGTATGTAAGAGTCTAGGCTTGCTAAACTGAGAACACAGTCTTTGGTTCCAAGCGCATTTTTGTCTTCAGCTAAATCTCTTTCCACAGATACCTAAAAACCTCCAGTTAAATCTTTTATTACTAAAGAAGTAAACTGCACTGAACTCTGACAGATCTATGCAGAATTTTGTGCACCGAAAAAATGGCTATGAACCATCACTTAAAGGACATAGCAGTTTCCACTCTTCATATCCAAAACTGAAAACCTTCAGCATCATTTGATAAGAAAATGAACCTGCATGCTCTCTGCCCACACAGGCAAATGGTAAAAAAAGACATGCTGAGGTCCAAGGTCCATTGTCCATTCCAATGTCCGTGTTTGTCAACAAGCATTCAGTGGCTTTAGAAGGTACACCAGTGAACAATTGTGAAGGTGAGATATTAAGATAAGAACGAAATTAAAATCGCCCCTCAAGTACATGAGTAGTGTTCAAACATTGAACCAGCATTGCATCTGAGACGTTTTCGCAAAAAAAAACCCAAGCAAAACCAACAACAACCAACCAAACAAAGCCACATACAATTTTTAAAAATACCCCAAAATACAAAAAACCCCACCACGCCTGCGAACTGAAGAATTCCTGCTTTTAAAGACTGATGTGCAATCAGAATGTAACTACATGGGAATCATCATGAAGGGCAATGTGAAACTCTTACTGCTGCTATTCAGAATTAGGCAACAGGTATTCATAATAGCAGAGTCCTGATGCAAACTAAACGCAGTAGGCATGGCCAATAGAGGTGCCAATGCAAACATTATCACCTAGCTCTGGTTTACAGCAACCATGATACCCTGAGCAAAATCTGAACTGGCATCGATCTGCTGTAGGCAGCTCACTCCATCTTCCCCCCTCCACTTTCTCCTCCCACACCACAGTTTGTGCTGCACTGCTTGATTCAGGGACCACATGCTGCAGTGTTTGTGGAGACATCGTGTAGCACTGTGAGCTATCGTTCTTTTTGTTGTGGTTTCTAGCAGGTAATAGGGAGAGTCAATAATAAGAATTTAAACTCATTTTTCTTCTTAGCCAATCGCCACAGTCGATCAGTTAAGAAGATTTCTGAAAAATACAGAAAAACATTTTGTGCACACATAGCTTGCTTTTGGGAACTTCTGTTAACGTTCTTGCAAAGCCCACACAGCTTCAGGCACTGTGCAAGCATATGGGAGTATACAGACTGAAGTAAACACAAAACAGCAGAAAGAAATATCAGTAGATGTAAAACATGAGGCCAGTAATAAATACAGATTAAAAATAACAAGGATTTATAGTACAGCTTTTTAATAAACAACACTGCACATTGCGGTGGAGGCTTCATGCATTTGACACACTAATGTTATTACTTGCTGCATAGTTGTGTTCCCAGAATTTCTTTAGGAAGGTGCCCAGAACGCTAATATGATCAAATATCTGGAAGCATGTCAATACCACAAGTGGCACTGGAGTAAAGTATATTGAACCAGCATGGATTTCCCCCTCGCCCCACACATTCTAATTAAATTAAATGTGAAGGGGGAAAGTGCTCTATAACTTGAAGCTCCCTTTTTTTTTTTTTTTCTCCCAGTTAAAATAGAACCAAATAAACCAAATCTCAATGGCTCCCTCTGCTGTCATGTCTTAGAAATTCCATTAGATTTGTAAATTTTTTTTTAAAAAACAGTCTTTTCCTTCCCCAGTCAGTGAATATCTGGTATTTTCACATATCACGCGGAGTCCCAGCTCTAAAGAGTGAAAGACTTCTTTATCCAAAAGCAAATTTCTCAAAGTGCAGTTCAATGCCTGCTTATCAAGGCTGGAATAGTAGCATCCCCTCATGTTTGCAGGGCAGCTACATGTAACATCATGAAAAAATGTTTATGAATGGTTTATCATCTTTGTAATCATCTTTGGGTCGATCTGGATTCAACTGCACAGATATGGATTTTGACTCTAACAACACCAGACCACTTTGCACGAAACAACTGTACCTGTAACAAAACAACTGTAACAAATATTTCACAGCTATGGGAACAGTCCTAGAGACAGAATATGATTCTCCTAAAACAAAAAATACTCCACAACCCATTAACCAAGCTGGAGAGCTGTACTGCCTCTGGCAAGCATTCTGGGTTGCTTTTTGTCAGGCCCAAGGGACAGATGATGTTCATTACCTGGCACAGGTGAGTAGCAAAGCAGCAATATCAGGATGTCTTGCCACACAGCTGACAACGACTTGTCTGCCTCTCAGCATCCTGGTAGGAAGCTTAGCAACACATACTCCATCGGGGACCCAACTTCAAGCCACAGAAGTCAACAGGTTACCCAAAAGAAGCAGAACCAGACCCCAGGATCTGCCCTCCCACCCTGAAAGAATAAAGAACTATGGAGGATATAACTTTTTCTCAGCAATGTACAAAATGGGAG
The DNA here is from genome assembly GCA_013400775.1 of Chaetops frenatus. Lineage (NCBI taxonomy): Eukaryota > Metazoa > Chordata > Aves > Passeriformes > Picathartidae > Chaetops > Chaetops frenatus. The sequence continues at coordinate 230,981 of VZTR01008196.1, read as the reverse complement.
GATAATAAAAATCTGCAGTGCTCGGTCAAAACACAGAGGTGTAAATTTAGGAGAAAAGCAAAACGTTTCAGGACTTCACTTTCCAGTCTGTGGAAGCACTTCCCAGGCACAGAGCATGTAGGGGGAGGCAGCTGAGGAGGGACATTCCCCCCAGCAGTGCTCCGCTCTCCGTGGCTGCCTGGCAGAAGCACACACTGCCAAGTGACAGTCCCTCAGTGCCCCAACAAAAGTAGATTTGGTGCCTGAGGTTAATGGAATGACAGCAGAGAATATTTCCATACTAGTCACAGAATTTGACTCAATTGCCTCTGTCTCCTTTCTGCTCCAAATCCGATGCCTCCCAAACCAGCAGCTAAATTTATCCCTCGCACAGAGGGATGTTCTCATGGTTCTAAATCAGGCAGCTTCTGTCACGCCCAGGACCAGCCATAACCCTTCTCTATTGGTTCTCCACATTGGAGCTCTTGGTGCATCTGTGGTGCCCTGTCTGAACCAACCATAGATGTACACACCAAAATAGTCATCTCACTCATCTGCTGGTGAAAGCTGAGATGTCCCACAGCGCACGCGTCCCCCTTTCACACAGGATGCATTTAAACTGGTGAGAGACAGCCTCTTCTCAAACTGCCAGGGGGGATCACTGACACCTACAGCCTGATTCTGCCTAAGGATTATACCCACTGTATCTACCTCAACCACCTTCCTGCAGGAAACATGCTGAAACCTATCATGTTTCAGTCTTCCCATATCCTTGCCAGTGTAAAAATATCCTCTACATTTCAACTGTTCTTTTCTTTTTATTTTTTCCCAGCACGTTTTTACTGTGATGGTAGGCTAATTCACCTACAGGAGGGAAGTCTAGCTTATTTTTTGTAAAGACCTGCAAACACTAATTTATTACTAACAACCTCTTAGCATGAAATGGCTTTGCTCTTGTTTTGCTAGGCTAGGCTCACACACTAAATTCTTCCCATCCAAATACAGCTAATAATTCTAACATTCCAGATTTAGCTTGGAGATACACCATCCTAAACTGACAAAAGAAATTCTGAAAGGGCTTTTGAAATATTCCAAGTGAAATCTGCCCAAAGAATATTAAGACAGCTCCACATTTCAAACCTCTCAAATGCCTCCATCTTACAATGATGGTTCTTTGCTATAGAAGTCCATACCCATTGAATGTCACACTGGTCTTATTCACCTAGACTGCAAGTACAAATTACTTAATCAGCTTTTTATAGCCAGATACTATATACAACTATCAGGGAAAAAAGCTTAGCAGAATGTCCAAAAAACACTAAAGAATGACTCCTAGTAAGGAATTTTGTGTTATCAAATACACAGTTATAAGAGTGATCTATGTATTACCTACCTTCCAGATTAAATCCTTTTACACACATATTTGTAAGAAGTTGCATCTTCCTTTCCTCGAGTTGGGCCCAACTGCTACAAGCTTTCTCCTTTACTGGCATTACTTGTATTACTTTCCTGACTGNAAATTTAAAAAAAAAATTATAAAAAAACCACCAGAAAGCAAACAAACAAAACTCATTTTGCACATTAAAACTTCAATATATTTGATGCTGGAAAACAAGGGGGCAGAGGACGAATACAATTACTTAATGGGAGCAGTGATCAAGCCCATTCTCTGTGCTTTTTTAGACAGAGAACACAGCCTCCCAAAGCTTTTCTTGCATCTATTCCAGATTCTGCCCACAGAGCTGGAATAATTATCCTGACTTGGGATCAACTAAGTATCAGAAAGCCTGAAACAAAAGAAGTTTGTTAAACTTAACAGTATTTGCATGCTCAATTAATTTACTTCCTAACCCCTTCTAGACCAAGGAGAGCCCACATTAACTGACATGAAACCAAGGCATGAAGATTAAGGGGTGTTTGCTGTTCTACAGAAACTCTGAGGCACAAAAACCCTGTCCTGTCCTTTTCTGTAATGCTATTAATCCGTGGATGTAAGGCAAATCTTCTCATTTCATCCCATTACAGATGCACCTGCTATTTCAGATGTATCTTTCTGTTTGCTCACCCAGTGGATTCGAACTGATCCTTCTTTGAACTCCCCGGATGTGATCCAGCTGTGAGATAGAAACCAGGGGTCCTGCTGAGCTGGTTAAGACTGATTGAGAACTATCCAAGAAGCAACGATCTGTCCCAGAACTGTGCTGCAGAGGTGGGCACACAGGCAGCAGAGGTGCCTTACACAGCTGACAACTAGAGGTGCACTTCCACAGGTAACAGCCAATGACCACAACACATAAAAAGGACTTTTTCCATCCTAGCCATCACTCTTTCACAAATAATAAACCCTCTATTCTGGCATTAAAATACTCTGAGTTCTGTGTAAATCACGGTACACTTGAAATTCAATCTCTTTCAAAAGGGCTTTACCCTGAGCTGAAGAAAAGAAAAAGAAATCTGAATACTCAGGTTAAAATCTGTAGAATATGAGAAGTAATATTTAGAAGCATCTCACCTCTGCTCTGAGAACAGAAGTTCCTGGAGGGAAAACCTGGATTTCTAAGCACTTTATTTCAGAAAGTATTTTCTCAAGTAATTACATTTCAGCTAAAAAGCAAAGGACCCAACTTTCACCTGGGAATAGGTTGTCCTATGCCAATACGCATAGGCTCCAACATGAGCATGAGGGAAGAAATCTATAGGGAAGAAGAAACCCAAACCAGTAACTAACCTTACATCAAGTACATTTTGTCTTTGTACAGGGACAGAAGCACTTGATTCAGTGGGAGTGCAGCACCTGCCCCCATCTAACTCCTATATTTAGTTCTCCTGTAGGTTGCTTTAGAATGCTTTCTCTGTAATACCAAATGCATACAAAGATGGAAACTTTGACCAAATGCTCCAAAGGTAACATTGCTGGAGCTGTGAAGTATTTTGCCAAGGGAAAACAGAGTATGAAAAGATAACCCTTCTGGACACACCTAGTAACAAACTTTCCAACCACAGTTCTATCGAATGCAGCCTAGATTTAACTTTGCAAAGTAAATGTCATTTTGCCTGTAGAATAACATTCAATTTATCATCTTGATCTTACTGGCCAAGGACTTTAGGCTCATCGTAAGTCTGTAAAGCTTTGTGATGAAAAAGAGCATGGCCCCAAAACTCTGCAACATCAGAGCATTCCATACAAATTGTAATGAGACCTACAAAACTGGATCCAAATCAACCAACAATGAACTTTTTATTATTCATGATGTGAGCAAGGTGGCAGGGGAAGGCTAAAACTTAATCTTAAACCTCTCCTGAAAAATTTCATACTCCAAGGTATAAGCTCCCTTAAGACTCAGCAGGTCTTCTCTTTGAAAAACTGCACAGAGCTCATCCTTCTTTAAATTTTGCTAGCGGATTAGAGGGTAAATTACTTACCAGCCTGGATGATATTTCCCTCTTGACTTACTTCCTCAGGCAGAAGCAATTCAAGGTCAAGCTCACAAAGGTGGGGAGAGGTACAACCAGCAGAGAACTGCAGCCATACTGGGAGCATGCTCCCATATTTCTACCTCTTCCCTCCTACTAGTGTGATGCAATGCTTGTACTACAATTGTTTTCTCCCAGATCAAACTCTAGACTCAAAAATCCTTAATTATTATCAACAATTTTATTTCAAGACCCCTTTGCAGCCATTTTCTGTGCATTCGCTATCACTGGTTCAACCTGGACCTCCCCATTAAACCCTTTTCAATCCCTCTATCTTCATGGTCCTTTCCCTAGGACTTCCATGTATCCCACCACTACTGACTTCTATTTGACCCTTTTCCCACTACATACACACACAAATAAAAAATATTTGCTGTCAGCACATTCTTCTTTCAACTATTTCCTCAGTCTCTTATTTAGAAGCTTTTAAGTCCAGTGACATCCATTTGTGAAGTCTGAAGTGTCTCACCCTTTGCGTGTCCTTCAACTCTCCTGTAGAAAATGTGATTTATTACAATAGGATTATTACATTATCAGTTAAATACAGATGAGTTTATGCCTGCTGATAGTTGACTAAGTATAAATGCAAAAATTACTGTATTACATTTGTGCATTTCAGTTGAGGATCTGTTTCTCAAAAAATTTAAAGAGGAGAAATGTGTGCACACCAACATTTGCAGAAATAAAGATCTTAAATATCACATTCAAGATTATCTTTTGACTGCCAAGTGAATATCAATTCCTCTTTCTCTAGCAGTATTTTGATGCTAGAATTTAAGAAAAATTGGCTTGTTTATTTAAATAAATCTTATCACACTGAATTACTTAAAAGCACAGCACAATACACAGCTATTCTGTTCTGTGCACGTCATCACACCATTATCTCAGTATTTCATCAAATCATTAATTGTCAATCTGTACTCAGAGGGTGAGGGGTTTTTTTTCCCATTGCTCAGGACAAGAAAATACTCTGCAGCAGGGATGGTCTCACTTGGGGTCTCTAGTGTCTGTGCCACAGTGGCACCTTAACTTTTGAGAAATCAATTATAAAAAGCAGCAAGTTATTTGATCTGAGATCTGACATGGGCTTAACCTGTTTCAAGTCTCCTTTCACAGGTTTATCTTGCAAAGTGAGCTGTGTTATCTTTCAGGGTCATGCAGGCAGCAGTGCCTCAGCCAGATGCTTCTCTTTGTGCATCCCTCTGTGGGATGGCAAATTGCCCCTGAGCTCATGAACTCACAGATAATCGCTCACTTGTCTGCATTATACAAACCTTTTCCTGCACTGCTGGTAGGTCTTTCTGAGGGATTTGAAGATGGAGAGGGACAGAGGGAAGGAAAAGTACCTTCCAACTTCAAAAATAAAATAAAAGTTTAATTTCTCCCCACTTAAAAAACCAAAATCACCCCAGTTTAGTCATCGTTAGAACTGTAGGTTTAAGATCAGAAACTCCTTCAATTATGAAAAGACCCCAACAAGCACCAAATCTATCCAAAAAGCCTAAGAGAAACATAGCTCCATATTGAACCTACATGAAAATGTGTAGCAAAACTACACACCTGGGCAGCATTTCCTCAATTTCCTTTTACCTTAGGCTTTGTTGGTGTATTTGCTCCCTGTAGTTGAAAATACCGCACAATTGATCTGCTTCTCATTTTTTGGAAAGATTTCCTGTTATCCCTCCCACTTGTTTCAATCAAACAAACCAACAGCTCATTGTTCTTCTACACACCATAGGTATGATTAATCGAATTGCAAGGAATGGGAGAAAAACATCACGAGAAGACAGAAAGTCACGGCATCCTTCCACGTGAAACTTCTGCTGAAGACAAAGCAGGCAGGTTCACTGAATGAGATTTAAGTTCCTCACTTGCAACCTTACCCTTAGATGTAGACATGAAGTGAGAAACTCCATCATGGTGTAATGCTGCAGAAAAGCTGTGTTCAGCAAACCTTTTCAGTCTGCCTAAAAAGTCTTGAACACTGTTAAAGATAGATCTGCCACAGAGAAAACTAAATAGAATGTGCAAGAAAGTTAAGATGCAAAGTGTTCAAAATACAGCTTGTGTGGGAAAACGTCAGTATTTTTTCAATGTAAAGCTCATATTTCATTGTCTTGTCATTTAATCAGTAGGAGAATAAAAACGATGTAACTCGTCACTATTGCCTGATCCAACTATTATTCTCAGAAATGAACTAGTAGCTGAGTAACTTCTTCAGATAACCAACACTAAGTAGGAATAGAAACATCACGGACAGTGGGGTCAGCTGGCTAAGCCTAGTGCAGCAGCAATGACCTGCAGCAGGGAAACAGCCAATGCTCTGAGCACAACTAACGTTCCAAGCCTTTCAAAATGTACTGCTTACTAAAAGAAAGGATGAAACAGGGAACCTTTTACTGGAAATCAAGTTAAGATTGTAAACTGATGTAAGACCAAGAGCAAAATCATAATGTGAAGTAAAAAGCAGAAGAGAGGTGAGATAATTGGGGAGGAAAAAGAAAAAACCTACAGAACTAAAACCTGTCGCAAACAGACTAATTTAGGAGTTTAACTGGACTGTGTGAACTCTGTGTTCAAAAGATTCTTCCAGCATCTGAAAAGCTACACTGAAATGAGAATGAAGACCCAACTTCACAAGACGCCCTTGGCTGTTTAATATCCTTTGTCTCATACAGGTCTGAGTTCTCCTCATTATTCCAGCATTTAATCTGCTTTTCAAGACAAGCATTCCTGTCTCCATCTTTCACTTTCAGTTTTCAAAAAAAATCATCAATACTCACTAGCAACCCAAAGAGCAGATAATGATAGTTATTTATTAACATTTAAAATAAGCATAAATTTCAGTAACTAAAAAAATTTTCTGAATTGTTCTGCATGTGGTATTCTTGAAATTAAAGATCAATACAACTGAAAGACGAAGCATTATCATCAAATACGAAGTTGAATGGAATACAGATCAAGTTAATAGCAATTACATTACATTAACTTGAAGAAATTAAATACAGTTTTACACATTTTCTGATGAAGCACCACACTCACAAGACCCAGTGAAGCATCTCATGAGAACTGAGCTGCAAATCAGTTATGCAGCTGAAAACAAACCGACAGCCAATTTAAGTTTAAAAAAAATTATGGTAAGAATTTAGTAGCCATGTTTTCCAGGTAACTAGTAGAAGAGGAATAGATTTAACATCCAATGTATTCCAGTCACACATCACAAACATCTGAATTTTAACCAACTTAACAATTCTTTATTTCTGGAAGAAGAGATCCCAGTCCTCTCATCCCCTGTTTCACAAAGCTGCTAATCTGAGCTGATGCAAATACTGGTAGGATTCTTGGGTAACACTGAACAGCAGCTGCATCTATTAATGCCTGCAAAATAAAATTTCAGCTTTTTTTTTTTTTAACAGTAGATATACAATTACAGTAGCTAATGAATGATCCCCAACCTTTAATCTCACCCCTTTGCTGAAATGCAATAGCTTAGCTCAAACTACAGCTAAACCTCCATTTACCTTGCTCAAATGCTTAGTTTGAAAATTTTTGTTCCTGGACTAAGCATAAAGGGAGGATTTCTTTTTTTAACATCTGAGGTTCTTTCAGATGCTTGCAGAACAAGAAAGAAAGGATGTATAAATTCATAGCTCAAGATGAAAGTGTAATGCTTCCCATAAGAGGGCACAAATCAAGAGAGCTTGTGCATTTGGAAGTCCATAAGCTCAACTTAAAATACAGTCATTGATCTAGAGCATCTTGTTTCATTTACATGAACATCCACTTCATTCTCAAGATGCACATAAACTTGTGCAGGTAGATGAAAAGTTATGGTATCCCAGAGTGGATGAAATTCAAAGCAATAATAAAAAAAATTAAGTTTCTCAAGAGTTACAAACTAATGTTACAGGCAAAGGAAGTCAATTCAGTATTAAGATGACAAGTGCAAATGCACAGTGGATATGCAAACAGGTTATAAACTCTCACTGTTAACACTTCGGTTATCATCAGCACTAAAATTCAGAAGAACACTTAAAAGTGGATGCTTGTATTCTATTTACTTTAAATTCCAATGAAATACTGTCTGTTTCTCTTTCCACCTTCTAAATGAAAATGCTGCAGAGTTAACTTAAAAACATGGCATACACCACATAGGAGACTGAATAGATCCAGTCAGAAAATCAGTTATTTCTCTATTTACATTGTGGCAAACAAGACAGACTGAGACAAACTAAACTCAGTCAGAGGACTTCCTCTCTCCAGAGAAGGAAAGTCCAAACTTTTTTGTAGATTGTGAAAACAGCATCCAAAGCCAGGCTTCCCTTATGGGCATCCAAAGGAAACAGCTGACAGACATGCCCAGTGGAGTTTTCATAGAAAGGGTAGCAAAGTGGAAAGGAATGCTTATTTAGATGGAAGTAAGAAATTCACTGTCTCTTGAGTGTTTAACTGAGAACAGACTTCTGGAGGAAGACACGTGAAGACTCACCCATGTGCAATCTGCTTGCAATGTGGCAAAACAAGTTTATTGTGAAATACATAGGTAAATGGATTGGAGAAGACATCCAACTGGTCATTGACTCCTGTGTGCTGCATTTTCACTTTCAGGAAAGACAAGGTCAGAAAAGAACTGATAACACAAACATTATGCGCCTCCTAATATTATTAAGCAGCAAATTTTATTATTAATATTTTGCTTAGAGAACCTGGACACTGACAGTATCAGTAATAAGAATGCTTCATGATTACTATGAGAAGAAAAATACTCTTGAAAGCCTGGACTGGATACAAATTTAAATTTGGGAAGTGAAAGGTTCATATTCATCATATTAAAATGCACTTTATTAAAATATGTAAAGTAGAACAGACAGTATAGAACACATGCTTTGAGGAAAGCCTGCCAGCTGTATACTAGTATTTGTATGAAGTCAAACTAATTGACTTAGAATTCCCAAGACCCATAGAGAAATTCCTTCCTCTCCCATGCTGAACTACAGTGAATGGGACAGGTGGAAAATAGAACAAGTAAGGATGTGAACATGCTTCTGAAGAAACTTTCAAACATATTTAGTAAGATCCAATGGTCAACTCTTGTTAAAGAATTCTCATCTAAGTCACCACACTGTAATGGTACAAACAAAACAAAACCCCACTAAATTGAAACCAAGTTTGCTACACCAAGATAGAAAAGAGCCACTCTCTTAATCTCTCTTAATTTATCAGTAAATTATATGGATCTTCACAAAACAAAAGGATAAACAAGACACTGAAAATCTTTGTGTATTTCCTTAACGAAGTAGTAGGAAAAACTGTACAAATGGCTTTGGAAATCATTTCCTAAAGGGTAGTTTGCATTTGAATGCCTAGAATTATTAATTTAAAAAAAACACTGCTGGAGAAAATTCAAAGACTCTCTCCAATGGATTTTCACTGCACTAGAATCAGATGAAGTATGTAAACATCTGCCTGGTGAAAGAGTCACTGGTAATTTTGAAAAAATTAAGGTAACTGCTACTTAGAGAATTCAAAACACTGTTGCTTCAACTCAGTTTCAGCTAGGAAAAATGCAGATTTTGTTAGGAATTTTCTAGGATCACCCTGCTTGTGCAGGGAGATTGGACCAGATGATCCCACTGTGGTCTCTTTCAACCCAACCCATTTTGCGATTCTGTGAATATATTTCAAGCGTGCCATGAAACAGAAAGCAACTTCAAAATAGAACTTGGACTAAGCAGTGAAAAATATTTAGGATGCTTCGTCCTAAATATTACATTATTTGCACTTGACCTCAACATTATCTTTTGTTTGATGCCATAGATTTGTCTGGAATAAGAATAGTTTTGGCAAGGGGCTTTTGCATCTAAATGCTGCAGACAGTGAATGTTGAAACTGCCAGAGTAGCCAAAAAGAAAAAAAAACAGAGAAAGAGCATGTAGAGAAGTAAGTACTTCATAAATTAAGCACAGAATAACAAAATACATGAAGGAGTGAAATTTGTCTAGTTGTGAGTATCAACTTTTTCCCAATCCAAGTCCCTCAATATAAAGCAGTGCTCAGGTTTTCCTTAAGCCAGCAACATGCACGTTCAACTGACAGAAATTATTTCCATCAAATATCAAAAAAACTATATGAAAGATGCTGATGTTACAAAGTCAAAGATGCTCAAAGGTGAGCAAAACTCTTACAATCTTAGTTTGTCCCACTTGTGTTGGTAGGACAAGCCTTTCTGCAATAACTTTCTATGGGAATTCTCAGGTCTCCTCAGACAGAAGAAGTAATCAAAATGGAGAATACTCAGCATTTCCTCCCTCCTCCTCTTATCACTGAATGTGTGACAACATCGTATCTCACTTGTACACTACTAAAATCTTACAGTGAAAACAGAATTGGTTTTGGTTCTTTTTCCCCTGGGGAGCCTTTCCCACTTTCAAATATTCTGCTGCATCTCTGGCTTACCAGCCTCAGGTGTGTAGTTGTAGTGCAGCTAAGCCCATTCAACAGTGGGTACTTGCTTCTGAAAGAACAAATTTCTTTCTTACCCTCCCACCATCTCACATCACAGAGGACTGGCCAATCGTTGAAACAGCAGAAAATGGCTTGAATTGGCTCAGTTTGGGTCACAGGAAAACAAAGGCTGGCACAAAGGAGGAGGCATCAGGAACAGAAAAAGGGTTCCACTGATTCCTCCATTAGCAAGTTAGAAAGCAACCATTTTAACACCTTCACAGTATTGAAAAATCAGACCAAAAAAAGGCATTTCTACATTTATTAGAGATAATAAGCACCATTCCTTTTCTTTCTGAAGGAAAAGAACTTGTGCAAAGGAAGCTGAAGGCTAGAAGCTTCACATGTCCATTGACTAATACAGCACTCCACAGCTGATTTTACATGTTAGATACTATTTTTACAGTACTTTATATGCACATAAAATTCCTTTTAATTTCAGCTGCACATACTAAACTCTCAGCAGTCAGCAAATTGGTCGCAAAATGACTAACACCATCAGCAATCAAACTCTTCTATTTGGAGATTGGTGAACAATCCTGGAACAGTGTAAGAACTGTCACAACGCTCTAAATGTGATCACCTCCTCTCGCAATCCTGTCTCATCTTCCCAGCTTTCAAAGCCTGCAACAGAGTGATGAACCCACTTGATACTAAACCTGATTCAATATAAGAGCAATGCTCATGCTATTAGAATAAAAAAGGCATGGGGTAAGGCAGGAAATACTAACAAAGCCTGCAAAATATGAATACTGCAGTGAAAGCAAACTAGGGTTGCACATGCAATCAGTTCCTGAATGCTTGACTCCAACATTAGCTTTCTGGTAACTGGAAACTTCTGGGAATTTTCATAAGATATTTTTGTAATAAAGAAGCAGAAACATGTTGACACCTTGATGGAGCACAGAACTACATTCTTTGGGCTCACAACACTGACCTTTGTCACTTCAGCTGATCAATGACAGTTGAAATAAATCAGCCCACAGAGGGAAACAAACAGCTATAAAACCTGTTAGCAAGAAACAGATATGCATGGAAGCAGTAATTTTTGGGCTGAAGCCAAATTTCATAGAGACTGGGCCTAAAACCTTTGTCTCCCAGTCTCTTCTTACCATATGCACTTTGCTTATCCCTTCCTTAACCCACCGGCTATTTATTACACATCTAAGTGACACTGCTTCTTTACTCCAAAATATAGGAGTAGCTTCCCTTTTGAGCTTCCAGAAAATTGGCAGTAAAAATTAAAATTCGTATCTGCTACTCTGCAGCCTCGAATAATATTTAAAATAATGAGCAAGAAGTGTACACTGAACTTTTTGTGTTTGCATGGTTGTAAGAGTGCAAAGGGCTTAAGAAGAGAGAAAGCAAAAGTCACCAAATAGTCTGTATTCAAAACAAACCTTTGTTACTTAAACTCCAGAACTTTAACTGCCGGAATCTGTAAATGAAGGACTTGAAACACAATATAAACATCTGTGATGGACAGTAAGACATGAAACATGTTCAAATAATATGTGCTACTGCTATTTTAAGCTATAAGATATCTGACTTCTACATCGCTGTTCTAAAAAGAGAAAGCTATCCCTGGAGTTTGGTACAGGTTGTTCAGTAATTTGTACAGTCAATACACCCGCTTAACAGTTTTTCAATATTCTCTTCCAGTAGACAGAATGTGTTGCTATATGAACTGAAACAGAAGATACACACTTTAGAGTTTAAAAACTAATATAGAACCAGCCTGTTTCATCTGCATTCTAAAATTCTTGTTGCGTGGTTCTAACAAAAGTCATCTTAACATTGTTATGAATATGTCAACTATATGGACCAAAGTATTTTTCTCCAAATATTTTCAAATAGGGCGAAAAACACCTCGACGTTGGCACAATGAAACAAAAAAATTTGAGAAACAGAGTATATGCTTGCTAAACAAGAATTATGTTTATTTAGCTAGTGAATCACCTAGAGGAGTAAATTTTCACTTTCATGATAGCAATCTGTCAGGCTTGCAAACACCCAGAAATAGGAATTAAAGATTATTTTAAATGTAGTTATAAAGGTCATAAAAAGTCTGATTTAGACTGAGGTACATTTACTCAAAACTGAGATTCATTGAGTGGTAGCAAACAAACAGTTCCTCAGACAAATGCACTTCTTTCAGTATACATGTTACAGAAAAAAAATAAAGAAATGTGCATTAACTGGTGGTGTCCACCAAGCTGCATATTAATATTCTCTTACACCAAACAGTTTGAAACAAGGGAAATGTCATTCTATTATAATTTCATGTTACAATTCATTTGGCTAAACTGCAGCTTAAAGTTGCTTTGCCATATTAAAAGATTACTACAATAATTTTCACATGAACATTTAGACTTGAGTTTTACTCCAGGACTAAATATGGCATGATTTGCTTTTAATCTGTTGAATAGCTAAAAACTGACAATTAAAAAAACTACAACAAAGAAAAAATTAAGTTGAAGCAATGTGAATCTCACATCATTGAACCACTTCTAATGGTTAAATGTTAGTATTTAACAAATTCAAAGAGTTAATGAATCCTTGCATTCGTTCGGTCTCCTGTGCCTTAGCTAGGATGCATAAATACAAAAGACAGCAGATACTGGTAAAAGCTTCAGGACAGAAAGTGCTTGACGAAGGTACAGTTCTCAAGTGTGTTTGGTGAGAGAGTATAAGGGCAGATGCACTGATGAGAACCATTACAAGAAGAGTCAATTTCGTGTTAAAGTGTTCAAAGATGTCACCTTAAGCAGAAAAAAGCTTTAATAACGTCTTCTTAGACATATTAGGCATTTCCAGAGTCTACATCATTAGTGTTGTATTCTAGCAGGACATCTCCATATAGTTATTGTTTGTTTCTATTTCTCTCCTGAAAGAAACAAGAACAAAAAAAAGACAATCTTGTTAATACACACAGATCAACATTATCTGCTTTTCTTTCATTACAGCATTTTCATTGCTTGCAATTTAGCTAAATCCTAAAGCATGTTGCTTTCAGGGAAAAAGCTCCAATTATTTCCAGGAGTATGAAATTATCCAATTTAAGTCAACTTCTTAAAGAGAAACACAGAAGGGTATGTCAAACTAAAAGGCAAACATGTTCCAAAAAACTGCTATCCAAAAAAGAACTTATAATGTCAGCTTTAATTCACTTATAGTAAAGTATATTGCACAAAGTAAACTGAGCAAGGAGACCAAAGGACGTAGAAACAAGGCAAGATGTACCCTAAATCTTCTGCTTGTCAAAAAAATGCTCTATTCTATATCCATTATATCCCTGAAAAAATATGGTATTCCCAAGTATCTCCCTCAAAGCCCCACATAATAAAATGTTCCAAAGTGCTTAACATCAAAAGGTAAAGTAACTAGTTGGCCCAACACCTCATTAGCCATACAAATACTCAAGCGGCAAAAAAACCAATTTTTTTTTAAGAAGGCCATCCGTACCTTTTTTAGAAGTTATGTTCAATAGCAAAATGAGAAGTCAGTGAAACAGAAATGGCTACAAAGAAACCTCACTTCAATGTGGCCTGAACTGCAGTGAGGATCATCTTAACTACAGAGCCCTCCCAGCACTGTGAGATGCTGCATTTGGCATTTAGGGCTAAAACACTAACGGCACTGTAACTACCAGGGACTAACAAATCTGCACTCTGTAGTACCAGTCTAACAGAATATATGATGCTTTCAGTGCTTTATCATCATCCTCTATTTTCTCTGCTTTGTTCAAGATAATGCAGTTAGGCATTATGACTATGTCTAGGAAAAAAATAAAAACTATTCAGCAAACTATATATTGTTGCCTTCATAATGCATCTTCTAGCCTGTAAAAAGACACTGGTCAGTGTAAAAATACTAAGATCTTATCTTTCAGTAGCATTATCCATAATACCTTTCTTTATATGTACAATTAACCACGTTAAAGAAATACACAAATACCTGCATGTAAGAGAGATAGGTTCCCATCCCCATTAAAAGAGAATAAAAAGTATAAAAATACCTCTCCATCTATTTATTATTATTGTATATTATAAATGGAACAATAACATAGCAGGGAAAACAAAATAACCCAGGAGGCATTTGAACAATGATTTCAAAACCACTGTCTCCAATATTACATTGAAACTTTATTATGCTAGAAACTATTTAAGAAAATTGCAAATGAGCATATGACCCCAAATAGATTCTCCCAAAAAGACAGTCTATTGAAAGAAGAAGGTATGTAACATTTAAACTGGTTATTACTGGCGATCTAGTCCTTTCCAAGACAGATCTCCAAGTTGCTTCAAGAGGAACACCAAAACAAGTAAAGCTCAGTCTTGTTCACAATGAGCAGCTCGTGGTCCCAGCAGCTGTGTGTCTAAGATTGGACATTTGCTAGAGCACAATTTCAGAAGATTTAAAGTTAGAGTGATATTTGCACTATTCTGCTAGAAATTTTTTTTCCTAGTTCAAAAAGATATAGCTAATATTTTCATAGTAAGGCTGCTATTTAAGATTGATAGTATCAGTCATTAATACAAGCTGATATCTTAACAATGCACTCTTGGCTGAAAACAGATGATGACTGGCCTCATGCCTCACTGTGCATGTAAGGCATGCAAAAATAGCCTGCTCAGGCACATCTCAGATTATTCCTAATATTAGCAGACTTCAACTGCAAGAACTACACAAGGTGTTGAAAAACACTTCTGTGGGATTAAGTAGGAGCCTATGAAACTGCCATGTTGAAATACTGATATTTTATATTTAACCATTGTAAATACAACCTGTATAAATACAACTAAAATCATCGGTTCCTGTTCATTTGCAAGTATTACACACATAAGCACTGACTCAGGCTGTCTAGAAAGACTCTTTGCATTTCAAATTGCTGTACTACAAACTGACCAAACTTATGCTTGTGAAGCCCTCAACTCAAAATGTATCCAAGTTCATAAAAATTCAAAATAGAAAAGAAATTATGTCTATCTGCTTCCACTTGAAATAAAGTAGGTATTACAAATTTTACATCTGCTTTGAATTCTACAGAGAAAAGATTTCAAAACATCAGCACACCTTTCCTGTAGTCTCAATATTATGTATTACTTTTATATTTATATATTTCAAGCAGACATACAAGCATGGCATTTTTCATTGCTAGTGAACAGCACATTCTTCAAATATTGGTTTCAGTGACATTTGGCACTCTGTACAGCAAAACAGAGAGAAAGAAGACCTGATTTACTCAAAACACAGGCAGTGATATTCCAGTCAAAACTAAACCCCCTCCCAACTCCAAGTTGGATCACATTCCCAAAACACTGTCTTCTCCTATCTCAAAAAGTAATTTTCTTCTGTTTTCTGCTGTTTTGGTTTTTGGGGTTTTTTTGCAGGAGGGGGAGCAGGGGTGGGGGCTGTGGTTATGGACAAACTAGCAGAAGACTTTACCTCCAGAAGGTTTTCACCACCACAGTAGAAATTTCCAGCATAACCACTTCTCTTTTATCCAATTAATTTCATTTCTTATATGTAGATAAGCAAAACTTTTGTCACATTTCTTGCAATGTTCTTGGACGTAAACTTTCTCCTGCATATTTAAGTTCCCTGCCAAAGGTCAGCTTCACTTCAGAACTCACCATGGTCAGGTTATCCAGCTTCAGAGGGAGTTTATGAACAGGACATGGAAATTAAGTACCATTCAAATCAGGACAATGTGGAAACATACTGGCTGGTTAAAGGTACCCGTCAGCTGCAGACCATATGCCGAGCAGATTTCACACATGCAAATAACTTTCTGCACAAACCAAGTAAAGGTGAATCTAAAAACTGCTTAGGTCTTAGAAATGCTCATCAATCTAGTATGAACAAAACTATGAAATTAGCTTGGTCTGAACTGCAAAGCTGACTTACTTCCAAATTTTAGCTGTCTAAATTCAGAGCATTAATTGAATGATCCCATGCTGAGAAGTAGCTGCAATGTAATTTATCCCCAGATATCTGTGAGAAATCTCTGTGCTAACAAAACTTCAAAATTCAAAGCAACAAAAGCATTTCCTGATCTGATTTAAAATAAACTACTGAGACGCACATAACCCTGACTTTGGGATTTCTTTGCCACAAAGAAGGTAAATGAAAAAGCCTCATTTTAAGTAGTCGATATGTAAATGCAAATGTAGCCAAACAAGAACAAGAAGCTACTACAGTCTTTGGTTGTATTTTTTTTAAGGTCTCACAAACTGAAGCTCAAGGTCAGGAATGGCAGAACTGAAAGAATTACTTTGGCTGATTTTTACAGTAGTTGCAAGTGCAAGCATTGCAAGGTGTTGATTTTGAAAGCTATCCAGGGTTGCAAACTTATACAGGCCAATTGCAGAGTTCCCACACAACCCTTACCTCCAGCACTATCAGCTATACTTGCAAAAAAAAAAAAAACAAAAAAAAACAACACCCTAGAATTTTGCCAAACCTCTGCCTCTTAGTGCAATGTTTAAAGAATTCATGCCTGGAGCTGTCTGCTCTGCCTCTCTCCCAAGTGGCAGCATTCTCACAACAGCTTCAGAAGCCGCTTTACTGCAAACTGTGATTTAATCTTCGAAGCCCTGCTCATCTGCAATGTAAGCTAACATGTCAGACTGCATTCTGTGAAGTGAGGCGCGGGCACTCATCTGCTCTGCCAACTGTGCTGCGTGGGCAGAAACACCTGGCAGAGGCAGAGCAGGCAGCTGTAGAGGTGGTGAAAAGAAGCCACAGCAAAGTTCATGAAATCTCATTTACTAATGGCATCAGCCATAATCTGTAATTTATTTCGCTCCAGTGTACCATTACAGCTAGGACAGCATAAGCACTGACCTTAGTGCTTGAGAACCGCAATGAAAAACAGATTACTAGAAAACTGAAAAACGACAGAAATTGTTTACTCCATTTTTATCACTGGCTGTTAACGTAAACTAGATTACTGAAACTTTAAAGTTGTGTAAAGTATTGGTCCTTTTTAACTTCTCACTCTTGAACTCCCAACTAACGAGGGCACATCTCCTCAACACAGAAACTACCTCAGAAACAAATATATTTAAATGCACTTCTCTGAGAAGCACTTCTGGGAATTCTGGGAAGAAAGGAGGGAAGGAATAGATGAGAAGGGTCTCTAGAAGTCTTACATGAACCTAGAAATTTTTCCTGTGCAGATGTATCCCCTCCCTTAACGCTAATTTTCTTCTGTTCCTTGACCCAACATGCAAACCACAAGGCACGAATTAAAAAAATCAAAGTCAAATAAGATTTTACAACTTCAGAGTAGCTCCTTCTCCCAGTAAGCTTTATGAATTAATATTCATCTGAGACCTTGCTGCTGCAGATCAGTTGAACTACAGACGGTATACAAGGCTCTCAAGTATATAAGGTTCTCAAGGACATAAATATTAAGAAACTCTGCAAAAAGCCACAAGACCTAGACTTCTAATTTATTTAGTCTTCCTACTAGTTTTGATGGCATTTTACTTAGTCACTGAAACATAATTGTAAGTATATTTACCTATTGTAGGAAAAAATGCAAACAAATTACAGAAAAAAGGTAAATAAATTTAAATTTGATCAAACTCACACCCTGTTGGTAGAACATAACAGACCATATTATTTTATTATGGTAAAGATAAAGGCAGTAAGCAGTTAATCCCCATCAGAAATTCCACAGGGTACAACCATTCAGAAGGCAGAGGTGGAAAAAGAAACCCAACTACTTAAAGACCATATGATAACACACAAAAAGGAGAGGCTCTGCAGAAACCAAGTGAACTGCATGAGCCAAAGCCCTTCCAGTCTTGTCTTCCCAGGCAGATACTTTCAGTGATGGATCAGCCAATTCTAACAAGTAGAAAGTGCTTTGCTTCAGCACTGCACATCATTATACACTGAAATATCAGACTTTAATTATCTACAAGACAGCCATTTCAGCAAGATGATTAAAAAAAAAAACAAAAAAAACACCAAGCACCAAGCCTCCAGATCCTTACTATTATTTTTTAACAGTGCTCAGAGAGTAACATTGGCTTTTGAAGACAGACAAGAGATAGCTTCTTATCAAATCTATAGAAATTGCATTCAGTGATGACCTCTGTCCCAGTAAAAGAAGAAGAAAGATGACTCTGACACCTGGGTTAGTTTTTCTCAGCTGCCCATGGGCAACAAGAACACATTATTTAATTGCTCCACTAAGGAGTTTATAGTAGCCTTGGAAAGGAAATAACATACACTGCAGAGCTTACAAAATATGCTGAGGAAGAATTTCTGAGTTTTTCTTTAAGCCTCACTACCTGTACTCTTTGAATAGGTGTAATTCAAATTCAAATCTACCATGAGGAAAAATGAACTTACTTTATCTTGGTTTCATATTTATATGAAAATGCAGTGAAAATGGAAGTCGACATTTACTTTTTTACAACTGACTATAAACTGTAGGCTACAGAACAAACCAATAATTACTCATCAATACCAACTACACTACCAAACCTCTGAAAAATTCACAAAGAACTAAGCTCAAAAACCTTATCATCTGCTAAGTTTTGTAATGCTTCATTTCAGCTAGATGAATATGAAGGTTTAAACAAATCTTAAGTTTTGCTATAAAATAAACAATCCTAGTTCAACTGAATCTACAGGAACAGCTTTATTAGACATGCACGATCTGTATGTTTTAAAGTCCCATTTTCTCCAGCAAACCACTTCCAGAAATCTCCACTGAGTTGCTGCTCGCTAGCCCATCTGCAGTATCAATCAACGAAGCAAGGCTGTGAAGAGTCACATAGTTGGGACTTCCTTGCAATATGCAGGCATATTTCTGCCCTGCAAACTGCAGGGAAAGGACCACTTTTCTAGACAATTTGTTCTTAATGGAGCACTGAAATCTGAGAAGATGTAGCAGGAAGCAGAAGGCTGCTTCATGCATTTTTACAGCTATATGTGTATACTTAAGATTCTACTTCTGCTCTGGAACAAGAGATTTAGAATTACTCCTTTGCTTTAAAAATCACAAAAGACATTTAGAAATGGCACAACGGTCACAGATCCAGCTCAATTCAAGTTTGAAGTCTTGTCTTAGGTAGCTGCCTTGATATTTAAGAACATTAAATTATTAGATTCCAAAAAGTGACTGGTCTCTTAGGCTTTGAAGCAAACCATTTGGTTGATATTCCTAGCATTTCCAACAGGGGTCCCTATTTTACAGGAGAAATTGGTCTTTCCACTCCCAGAGTAAGAGAAGTAGAATCTGCTCTGTAAAAAGGACTTTGTAGGCTTGATTTTCAGGTACGGATTTCAAACAAACAAGCAAAAACATGACAAGATCCATACAAGCATTGCTATGAACTAAGGCTGCTTGTGAGTTTAAATACTTTCCACCTTTTTTATTCAATAGTCCAATATTGCACTTTGCCTCTTGCATCATCCCTAGAGAAATGCAGGCAACATCACTGCTCAAACTCTTACACAGTCACTCTACAAGAGACCACAATAAAACATCTATCCTCATCCTCTAATGAATTCTAAACTATACCTTGGAACAGAAACAATTGACTGTACTCAATGCACAGAAAACAGGCACATTCGAAACCCCTGTGTCTGTAACATAAGAACTTGAAGGTCATTTTTAAGTTTTTAAGTTTTTCCAAAAGAATAGAGATGAAAAAGCAAATGAAGATGCAGTAAATAGGCACACCATCATGGAAAGGAAATTCTGGAGCAATACATTCAAAATTATTCCAGCTCCAAATAATCTTCTCCCATGACCAGGGGTACATATTCATCTCATGACTATCAAGGGATGGAAAAAGTGTCTCCTGTTTCTACTTTCTCACTTTCAATTATGAAGATGACACTCTTGATAAATATGAAGTTCAAGGAAACTGCAAAATAATGTCTCTTGAAACTTCATCAAAAGCATACAGGAAATGAACATGTTTCTCAGAAGATATTAATTACATAACCCTCTTTTAGATAGTTTCATGTTTATTCTATAAATCTCTTTTAGATGTAAATACACAAACTCAAAAGCTGTTTAGTACAAATATCATTTAACTGCTTTAAAAATTTTTGTTAATCCCCTGTTTTCCTTAACTGAAAATCTGTCAATGTAACTACATCTGATTCTGACATTATAATATATTAATTGATGGTTAGGGGTTAAGAGGAGGAAGAAGCAGCTGCAGTTCACTCTTAATGGATGTTTTCTTCCTTCAAGATATTTTTAAGAAATATCAAATCAAGCACAATGTCAGCATGTCCTAGAAAGGAGTTACACTGCTTAACACTGCAGCCTGATAATGACCCAATTATCAGAGAAATAAAAGTTACATTGGAATCAGAATAAAAGAGAAAAAAATTATCCCTTTTGAGAGTCAAGAAGTTCTAGCTATATCAGCATTCCTATTACAAGATATCTAATACAACAGGAGAAAGCTAAAATTTTAAATGCTTCCTTATCTGCCATTTAAAGGCTTCCTGAAAAGTAAAAAAATCCAAATGCAAATTAGATAAACACAAATATATACTAAATTTTTCCATCTTACCTCATTAATAAAAATCAGTTACTTTTCTGGACCACTGCACTAAGAAAACCTTCTAAAGCACTCTACAATTACATGAAACCATGACCTTTTTTCCCATTGTATGCTACAAAAGCAGAATTCTCCATCAAAAAGCACCAAGGACAACAGGCATTAAGCCACCATTTGAGGACAAGGAAGTTACAATCTGCCAGCAACTGCATTTTTAATCAGAGACACATTTTATTTTCACCCATATACTTACTGTAGATGAGCTGAAAAACTATTACTATGGATGTTTTTCTTTATTTTTAATACCTTCTATTTTCTAAAATGTAATTATGTCATCTTAAAAGGCCTATTTTAGGATTTTTGTTTCATTCATTTAGATATTACAGTTTTCTGTTGAAAAGACAATAAAACATCTTTTTAAATAATACGTATACAAATCAATCAGCACATTTACACCACAAACCAGCAGCTAACTAAGGACAAATGGAATTTCCGATTATTTCAAAGTATGTCTGACAGAACTCATAAAAAGCATCACTCATTTCTCTGATCCTTTGTTAAAAGATGACAGCACTTGTTTATTTAAAATAGCAATCTGGAACCTGAGCTGTAAGAGAAAGGGAATGATTACTGCACAAACCCAGCTGTAGATACCCAAACCAGGGTTGTATCAAACAGTGGTAGACACTGAAGTTCTAATATTTATGCTTAAAGAGACTATGCATTGTAATTTTCAAGCAACCTTTATAAAATGGCCAAGTTACTGAAGTTTCACGTTTATCAGAGGCTGTTCCTTGCACTTTTAGAAGTATACTGCCATATTTTAATAAAACATACTGCTAGGCCATATTGGAAATGAATTATTGATCCCCCTGAGTTGTTAAGATTAAACTTTTACAACCAATTTTTTTAAGATAAATTAGCTGTAATGATGAACAGTTATAAAGTAAATTAAATCCCTAAATCATTTGCTGTTTACAATATTTAGATCACTGGCTGTATGAAAGTTTGTAATCACCTATGCGACAACAAAATAACTGAATTTCAAGGAACATGGAAGTGACTACTGCTGCCTGATGCATTTAATATTTTATTAACAGTTATAAGCATATTTTTCATCACTGGAAACAAAGTGATTGCCACAGCTGCCAAAGAAAATGAGCATGGACTTAATTTACACAGTTCTACTGGCAGTAGAAAGTGCACATATTTAAATACAGCTCCATGAAAGCTTAGCGGGCACTAGGTAATAAAGAATTATTCAATTAACCATAAACCAGAGCTTACAATACTAATTGGTGCATTTACAAGTTTGAGTCATAAGAGTTAACAATTGTATGTTTACAGTTTAAAGACAGATTGCTTGTACACTGTGTGATAAAAGAAAAAACACAGATTTAAAATCAACATTCAGTCATAGGAGAATGCTAAAGATAAACTCTCAGTAGTATGTTCCCCTGAAGGTATTATTCAAATAGCAATGTTACTTTATTACTCAAATACCCATCATCAGAGTTACTAGTTCAAGACCTACTAAATGCTGAACTCAGTACTTTGAATTTTAAGTTTAGCACACATAGAGAAACACTTCCACTTAATCTACACTCCTCCTTTTCATTACATTTTGTGGCTTTCACCTACTACTGAGGGAACAAAACCACAAATAAAACCATCTTCCTGAGATGCTAGGGCATGTCTGAAATATGACTTGTTTGTGAAGTTTTTTCAAAGGAGATACTTTTGAAGCAAACCAGTTATTTGTTAAATATCTCAAAATTTTCAAAGTTTAGAAAATACTGAAGCATAAAGGCTACAGAGATACGTTATACTCTTAGTCCTCCTGAAACATTACAAAATCACAGTGAATCACAGAATCAGACTATCTGGAAAGGGACCATGAGGATCACCAAAGTCCAAGTCCTGATTCTGCGCAGGACAGCCCAAGAGTCACACCACGTGCCTGGGAGTATTTGCCAAACAGTTCTTGAACTCTGTCAGGCTTGGAGCTGTGACCACCTCCCTGGGGAGCCTGTTCCAATGCCCAACCACCCTCTTTTCTTCTATCTCATCTACATCTTTCCTGATTTAGGCCATTCCCTCGAAATCTGTCACTGGTCACAAGAGTCACTCTCCACTTCCCCTCAGGAGGATGCTGAATGCCCCTCAGCCTCCTCCAGGCTGAACAAACCAAGTGTCCACAGCTTCTTGTCACTTAGCTTCCCCTCCAGACCATTCACCATCTTTGTGGACCTTCTGGATGCTCTCTAATAGCTTTAGTCCTTTCTTACATTATGGCACTGAAAACTGCATACAGGACTTGAGGTGAGGTTTCACCAGCGCAAGGTAGAGTGGGACAATCACCTCTCTTGACTGGCTGGTGATTCTGCACTTGATAATGTTGTACCAAAGTCAAAGTTTGCCCCTTACATTGAACACTAGTTAAGAAAGCAGTCCATCACCCCATCATCGAGATACCATGAAAATAACAATACTAATTTACGGCATAATCCATTTTCTTTTTAGGAAAAAAAAATCCAAAAGGCATTACATACCTGACTGGGATATTCATCTAGCCTCCCAACAACAGAAAACTTTTAACATAACAATTTATGGCAGAGTTGTGCAAGAGAACTACATAATTGATTTGGGGTATGCCTGACACTGTTCTACAGGAGATGCAACACACATATTGAAGGATTAGTAACGTACAACAGGGGTGAAACCAGCACAGTACTAGAAACTTAAGAGAAGTAAATGTTTCATCTGCTTCACAGCCTCTTTATGTGTTGGCTTCAAGTGAACAAATTCTCAACTTCACATGTCTTCAAGGCCTCTAATTAGCATAAACCCTAATCTTTCGGGGGCTTTTATTCCGTAAGTGATGCGATGAACAGAGATCATTAGCACCAAACTACACCGATGGAAACTCCCGTTTTTGAATACTTGCATATCATCTAACTGGTAAAAATAGCTCCCGAAATGTTTCTAACCATGAGACAAATCATACATTTAGAGTTACTGGCAAGTCTGGAAAGAAAGTAAATATAGGAAAAGTAAATATTGTGGCCAATAGTGAGCACAAGTCATAATACTAGGGAGGGCACACAAGACGAAGTAGACAAGTACTATAAAACTGCTTGAACTAAATGCTTCTCCCTTGTTTGGTTTCCCAAAATGCCTCCAAAACTAAATGTTTCTCTACACAGTTACCACACTTATTCTTCCTTGCAGAAATGAACTACAAATTACTATTTTTGGGAAATGAACTATCAGAAAGGTCCAAAAATTTATTTTGACACTATACAAGTCATCACTGTATCACTTCTGTGTTTCACAGTTCCACAAGATAGATTGAATCAAGGAGAAAACCTGCTTTTCACAGTAATTATGCTGTTAACATTTCATTAAAGCAGAATTTGAATTTAAATGTTACATTAAATAAAGTGCACTTCTCTAATTTCTGGTCCTTTTTGTGACATCCAGAAACTGTAAAAATCTAAGCAAGAAGACTTCAGTTATGGATAATACACTCAATTCAGTTTTCATTTGAACTGAAGAAGCAGAACATGTCAGATGTCTGCTTATTCAGGTCTACCTCAGTATTGTGATTAAACATGACTGAACTAACAAACAAGTTACAGGAAGTTAAATTTTTTCATTAAGAGCCAGTTACATCAAGTAGACACTTTGGGTAAAAAGTACTACTTTCTGATTTAACACACGGAGACAAAAATTCCAGACAAATTAATAACAAGATTTCTTAAAACAAAAAAAAAGAGCTACTGTAATGATACTGATTTCTTACCCTACGCATGGCTTCCTCCTCCTCTTGACGCTTCTCATAATGTGCAAAGTCATCAAAGATTGAGGTGGTATGCTTGAAAGTAGCAATTATTTTAAGCACTTGCTTGGCTTTTTCTAGGGGTACCTCTTGAGTGTCCCTCGAATTGGTAACCGGTTTGTTGTCATTGTTTTCCAAGCGAATATGTCGCAGTTGGTTATTAGGAACGTCTTTGACAAAGATCCATTTGACATCAAACTTCCCCTTCCACTTATCCTGAGACCAGACACCAGCATACGCATTGTAGTCCACAACAGACTTCATCTCAGCCACTCCACAGAAGTGTCCACTGCCATTCACACTGAAGAGTAAATAGAGTGGGCCTTTTCCATTCAGGGACCGGTAAGCAGCATCCAAGCGCTTATTACCATGCTCAGTACTACACCAGATAGAGTACTTAATGGAGCGATGAATATCGTCCTCTGAATAACTTTTGATTATAAACACACGTCCATTCTTCAGATTCCAATCGAAGTCTTTGGGATTGTAGTTGTTTATGGCCTTTAGTTTCTCCAGCACTGGGTGCACTTCCACACCAGAAGGTGAGGAGCTGACAGATACAACACCTAAACCAAAGTTCTCACTACCAGCTCCATTGTTCTGGCTGAAGCCCACACCCCTATTACGAGGAGCTACCCAGCGGTTTTGCAGCTGTTGCTGCTGCAACTGGTGAGGCTGGGCCTGCTGCTGAGGTCCTTGTTGCTGCTGTGGTTGCTGTGGCTGAGGCTGCTGTTGAGGCAGTTGGCTTTGCACCAGTGGTGGTGGTTGAATTAATGGCTGAGGCTGCTGGATTATAGTCTGAGGAGGCAGTACTGGTTGAGCTGGGGGTGCTTTTACCACTGACCCTTTGTCATCCCAAGTTCCAATATTCATGTTGTGTTTTATAGGTGGGGGCGGCACAGCAGGGCCCCCAATGCCCACATTACCTTTAGGCTTGAGTTTCGGCTGAGGTTTAGCAGGTTTCCTTGCAATTGCAGCCCATGAGGTTGGTTTAGGTGCTGAACTGCTAACTGGGGGCACGCTGTTAGCTGCAATGCTTGTCATACCTGTACTGCTCAGAGCTGAACCTACAGTTTTTGTTACAGCAGCCGTCATATCTCCACCAATTTTCAGTCCAGTCATGCCTTGCTCAATGCTGCTAATCCCAGGCACCTTGCTCAGAGTATCGCTGCCAAATCCAGCCTGTCCATCTGCTATGGCTCTCCCAAGAGAACTAGGTGGATAGCCATAGCTACTGCTGTAAGCAGAGCTTTGCGTTGATTGTCCCTGAGATCCACTTGTCCCCCATGTAGAGAAGTCTGCATTCCCAGGAAAAAAATTAAATCCATGCTGCCCAAGAAATGGAGGGGTATTTCCTAAAGCCCCAGGTTGGCTAAATACACCATCAGGTATGTAATGGTGTTCACCATTGCTCATCTGTCCATAAGTTGTCAAATATGGCATTGGAGGGTCACCTGCAGTTGACCATGCTGCTTCACCTAAAGAGTATGGAAATCCAATGGATGGAGCATAATAGCTAGGCATATATGGGTCTGACATTGGTGGATAGCTGTTACTCTGCAAGAAAATAAAATTTTAAAAATCAGCAATATTGACAATTATGCTCAGGGAAAACCAACCTGTAATACAATCCAGAACATTTTTAAGGGTTATATGAATGTATTTATAACTTTCACCATTCTTCACAATGTAAAAGACGAGTGCGGTATCTGTCAGATATGGTCATTTCTTCAAGAGACCTTCTCAAGGGCATTAAAGGGCCCTCTTTTTTCTGGAACATTATCCTCACTTTTAGCTTCTAAGCTAGGTTTAAAATGCCTCCATGCCAACAGTATCAAGAAAATAACAAGCTACTCTAAAACAAGTCAGAACTGTACCTTCATGGCTAATGAAAAATAGCTGCAGCTATGATTTAAAGTTGTGGTATTCTTAGATTTTGTCGTATTTCTCATTTCTAACTCCAACAAAACATTACAGTAAAATGGATGCAAGGATGCCTGTTTGTTTCAGGAGCAGCAACAAAAAACAAAGGTAACATATCCATGCTATGGAGAATGGCCATTAAATCACTACTACACCAGATAAGACTCCTGGGACATCACAGATTTTACTTTTTGAGACATTTGAACAACTACCCACACATGACTTCTAATGCTGTTTTGGAGAAAAAATTGCACATATCATCCTCTAGCTGATGCTTCCTTAATGTTGTATTATCAGAAAAAAAAAGTGAAGGCAAGCAAAATTCTTAGTCTTTTAATAACTTGCACTCTCTCTCTCAAGACCACTCCAATTTACAAACTTAACGTAACTCATATTAACTTCCAACTACAGAGGCAATTCACAGCTCTAAAAGTCAAGTCATTAACTTCTTGGCAAAAGAGTTGTACCAAGCTGTAGTAATATTAAGCTTCTATCTATTATGCCATCAGCTGTGAGTTACTCCTACCACCTTTAAAGGAAATCATGTCCAAGTAGTTAATATATTCTCAGAGCCAATAAAACTGTTGTTTTGGACTGCATCCAAAATGATGATTTTCTAAATGTAAGGGTTTGGGGTTGGTGTTTTGGGTTTGGAATTTGTTTGTTAACTCAAGTTTCTTGTAACTGCATCTTTATGAAGCTAGAGCAGAAGCACAAGAGCAAGAGACATCAAAGCATGCATTTTAACTGCAGCTTTTCCATAATTCTTAAGAATACTTCATCTGCTCAAGACATACAATGAGACAAAATATGATATAAAATTATATTTCAAAGTATATTCAGGCAAGTCAGTAATGCTAAGAAATATCCATAAATTAAGTCTGGAAGTCAGCTAAACATCAAAGGTAACTTCAAGGTAGTAATCAATGTTCACTTACCTGATTTGTCTGACTACTTAGATATGGCTCAAAATCATCATCATTTACTGCATCCTTTTGATGAATCGAACCGTTTTGTACTGAAACTAAAAATAAATCTGCATTAGAATACTCTCTGGAAAATCTATACTGCACTTTCAATCTAGGTAACACTTCTTAATCACCTGTACATTGAAATAGATATTATTGTTAAGCACCACTCCAATTTAAACAGAATAGCTCGTTCTACTGATCATGAGAATCAGAGCTCAGGAGAGGTCTGCAGAGATGGCAGTTAGAACAGACTATTCCTGACTATTCTTTCCTGAGATCCACAGACAAATGAAGAACTACAGGCACACCTTATTTGCACAGGCGGTAAATCCAGCATTTCCAGAAGTACCAGACCAAGAGCAAATGTGCAGACCAACCTGATCTATAGACATATTCAATAGGTTCAAGGAAAGTTGCAACATACAGCTTTCTCCTGCCAGGAGGAAAGGCAGTTACCCACCAAGACAACCACAAAGGACACCACTATTCAGCTATTTAATCCTGTACTTCCTACATAACTGTACTGCATTACTGACATCTCTGAAGCTCTGAGGTGACAAAGCATGCCAAAAATAAAAGTTTAAGTCCCAAAGGGTGATTACAAGCCTTTCCCAACATATACACCACTATATGCTGGAATCTCTTCCCACCTGCTCTTCTTGGTCTCCTATTTCTTTTCATCTAAGGCATTACACCTACCTGGGATTTTCCAGCTGCCTAAATTACTTGAAGTGTCTCTCTACCATTCCCCAGGCTACTATTCAAACAAAGCCACATTGCACAAATTTCTGCTAAGTTCCATTGTTTCCCATGGTGCAAAGCAAAACAGGGACTTAAACCAGCACTTGCAATTACACAACCTGAAGATGAAGATCTGATCTCAAAAATAAATTACTTGTTATCCAAATGAAACGTTTTTTTTCTTGTTGTTACTGTTATTTGTCAGATAGGTTCAGTGGGGTGAAAAAAGTAAGTCTCGGGATGATCAGTAAGGTGCACTGAAAAACCACAATTGCAGAAGTTACAGCAAAACAGCAGATTTTCTGAAACTTAAAATACTTGAGTTAGGAGTCAAATTTACAGTTTCCCTCTTTTAGCAAAAGCTTCTGCAAAGCATATACAATAATGTAACTAAATATTCAACGTTGATGAAATTAGTGTTTGAGAGTCAGGGGTTTTTTCCTGCTTCATTGCGGGGTAGGGGGGTTGCCACCCAAAATTCACATTGCGAGCCAAGTAGTGCTTGAATTTTTTTCACATTTGACTTCAACATCCTTAAAACAAAACTGCCTTCAGTGAATGAAACTAGCTGAAAGAAATTACAAAGGAATAGATATAATCACAAGGAATAATCAAAAACCTGGAAAATTTTATTAACTTCAGATAGCAGTAAAAAGAGCTAAAAATTCATAATTTAACACAGAAGCTTTTTTTCAAAGCAATTATCTGGGAAGAAAACAACCTGTGTTTTTGAATACCTTTTTTAAGTTTTAAAAGAACACCAGACACTTTAGTTATTACAAACTGGCACACTGCATTTCTATACTAGCAACAGTCAAATATGACCAGCAATGCTGAGCACAATGCAGTTTAGAACTGGATAGAACAATAATCCTAATTAAACACCACATTTAAATTAAACATGAGGTGTTGGGGGTTCTTTTTTCCCCTGTAAATAGTTTCAGATAAGATCATGAATCATCCTGAATTTACACACAATGGGAACACATTCATGAGCTGGAATTCCTCTATCTGGCCCAGTTACACACAGGATGAGCCTCATAACATTTTATCTATACCATGTCCACTGCTTAGACTTAACCCAATAATACAGACAGCACAACTCTCGCACAAAATTTTATTATAATGAAAAACATAGGTAGCAGCATACAAGTTTCTTAAAAGCATGCAACAACAAGTGAAGGAATAACCTGATGTAAGTCAAGACTAGTATCCCATCAAAATTAATCTCCTCATACTGACAGCTAATCTTCATAAAATGTGCATCTACTGTGTTTATTGTTCCACAGGTATCTAAAGGTCACTGAAGACAGAATTATTTTTGGTCTGATATTACAACTAACATAAAATATTCTTGTAAATGTGTTTTCTTTCTTATTCATTCTATACTGAGATATTAAGTCAGTGACACAAAATATTTCTACACTGACATTTTTCCTAGTGAAATATATACATTTCCCAGTGAAATAGCATCACTGGAAGCATATTCCTTTAGCTTTTTAATCTAACTTAATGTAATGTGTTAATAGTGACAAATGTAGCCCACACAGACATTTAACAAGAGCAAATGAATGCCTCATTCCCAAAATCTCATGTTAAGTGTTCCAACTGAACAGGGCAGTGATGAAGAATACTAATTGAAACTAATCTACAGATACTAAAAATATCTGTATCAATACAACGCTAAAAATATCATATGTTTCTGCAAACACTGTGAAAACACACAATGTAATTAGATATTGGGAAGAAGCAACTCATCAAATAGAGAAATTTAAAGCTGGTATTCTTTTAACTGCTACTATCCTTGGAATAACCGCTCTCAAACAATGATGGCCAAATGCACAGCAATAACCTTAATATGAAGAATAAACACTAACAGAAACACAAAACATTTCGTTCTTGTTCTAATAATCACGTTTAAGCCTCCTACAAAACAAAAAATTGTTACACACACAAGTGTAAAAACAAGTCAGCACCTTCCTGTGACAGATTTGATACACTGGCACAAAGGGGAAAAAAGACTTCCAGGAATGCCTTTTTTCTCCTATAGGTCATAATTTGATGGATGTCAGCTCTGATGTTTTATGTCAACTGTACAGCTGTTGACAACTAGAGTAAGAAAACTTTCATGACAGGATGATTTACTCATTCAAGTCTTTGAACTACCAACATGAGTATCTGACACAACTGACACTACTGTTATACACACTAGAACTTCAGTCCCACAAATTGTGGTCGAAGGAAACGGAACAGTACACCAGTTTATAATCAATTAGAATACAGCATCCAAGGCATTTTACTAGACAATAAAAATCAGCTACCTACCAATATCATTTGCAGGTCTGATATTTTTCATTTCAATATGTAATATCTGTACATCCCTTTTACTGCTCACTCATTCTCTCATATGCTCTACCAGACATGTGGACAGCTTCTGCCATCCCCCTTAACATTACTACTCTTATGTACACAACTAGCTTCAGATGAGTCTGTTAACTCAGTATCACATCTTCCCTCAAAGCTCCTCTAAGCTGAAACCTATCATGACAACTGAAAGATTACTGGCTGCTAACACGTGGTCAGTAAGGACTGCTCAACACCTTGAAAAAGCCTCTAGCCCAAACCCAACAACTTGTGCTATATTGAAGATGGTAGCACAATCTCCTAGACCTTTAATCTAACGCTAAGTCATAACTCAGTTTCACTAAACAGACATTATACCAAATAATTTAACAGAACAGATATTAATTGTTCTGTTTCACTATAGTTTTCATTTAGGTCATATTCTCACCAAGTGAAGACATTGTGAGTATTCATTATTTAAATAGGATGCACTCCATAAAAAAAATCCAAGTTCAGAAATGCAAAAATCTCTTCCTTACATAGCAAACAGGGATGTGTTTTGATTCAAACATTCCACAGCCGTGACAAATTATAGAACACAAAAATATGCTAACATAAATAAGCCAAAGTAAAGCTGACTAGTGCATTTTCACACACTGCAACAGAGCACCCAAATAGAAGTGCTTAATACTTCCAGTCCAATTCACATATATATAGTTGAAAAACTACCTGTGCGATTCTCTAATAGATGCATCTAATTAACCTTGCTAAAACTGAGAAATAATAATTCAAAGATTGTGAAGCCACAAACTACTTGCAACAATGAGTCTGACTTCTCATTTAAGGGCAACATGGAACGTATAACCACAAACTATTTCAAAAACATGAAGTAGTTAAAAAGTATACTCTGGGGAAAAACAATGTACAAGTATTAGAGTATGAGAGCACAAGTATTCAATAATGACCAAAGAAAGTCTGAGGGGGTAAACATGTTCCTTTTTCTCTGAATGCAGAGAAATTAAAAAGAACAGGCCAAATTCCATGTGATCTGGGGACCACGTGCCACCTCACAAGCAATATATGTAACAAGAAGCAGATAATCTGCACGTAGACAGAATAAGACAATAAGTATGCTGTGGATAACATTAAATGACAGCTCACAGAGAACAATTAGATTAGTTCAGATAATGAACTAAGGGGGGCAAAGAGTACCTGAGCTCAAAAACAAAGTTTCTTATCTGCCTAAGTATAACAGACATATTAACACACAGAGGTAGCTGTATGCATGCTATTCTATACCTCAGTTTGCTGAGCAGCTAAGAATGAAATGGGCACAAGTGGACTGTTTAGGCAGAAACAAATTCCAAATAGAATAATAGTAAGAAAACAAATTCCAGACAAAATACTGCAAGACATAATCTGAAATGCTGTTTACAACTGACTTGCCAAGAATTTTAGAGAGAAGAATATTAAGTAGTTAGTAGTTCCTTCCTTCTGTGAGAAAGAAATCCCACTGAGTATGGTATTTGAAAACTAAGATACTGACAGAAGCATGAAGAATTCAGAAAAGCAGAAGGCCTACAAACACTGTAAAAGATCAGTTACTGGTGCTAAAATGAAGCAAGACTACAAAAATTCTGAGAATAAGGAAGGTGATGTTTTCAGCTCAGATATGAGTAACTAGTCACATGGCTGCTGTCTAGCAAACTAAGGAAGCTGTTCAAAAGATTCTTCCTGATGATTCTACTCACTACACAGAAAGGCACAAGGTGTACTGTTAAAAAGATTATACAAGCATGTCACAAAGCCAGCTAAAAAGAAATAACTATTTAACTGTCTGACTTCTGACACTAATCTTTTGCAAAATAAAACATTGTAAATCGATGTACTGCTGTGCCACAGTAAAAATGCTGAGAAGTAACATTTTGGCACACAACTTCCTGTCATCCTGCTCTGAAATAGAAGACATCCTATAGCTACAACTTCTTGCTACGATTGTCAGACATTATCCTCCATAAAAGCAATAAATATTACATATTTATACAGAAATACGAGGTATTGACTTACCTTTATTTCCCTGTCCTTTAGGTCTCTGTATGTAGGAAAGTGGGGGGGAGGGGGGGAAGCAAAACAAGTTCAGTTAGAATCCTCTAATATCAACTTCAGTGTAATTCTATTTACTTGCCAATTCTGCCCTTTCCAACTTAAATATCACTTTAAAATATTACTAAAGTCATGCTATTATAAAAATGTTGTGGCATTACTTAAAATAACATTATAAAATACTACAAAATCAAAATCTGATAGCATTTTACTAAAAACATTGAAATCATCTAAGATTTAACAGCTTAAATTTAAAGCTTAAATGGTGCTGAAAAGCTGAACAAGTCAATTTTGATAGCCTCTGGGCCTGAAAAAAACATAAATAAACAAAAATAACAGAGTTAAAAAAGGTTAGTATCTTAAGACTATTGCCAATACTCAAATTTTATTATGATATGACATCTTTTAAATTGACTGACAAGTACATATCACGGAATAACATACAACGCCTTGCTTTTTAGATATAAAAGGGAATATAGAGTTGTATCATGTGCTGAACTTCAAGTTGTGCATTCCTCACCTAAGCAATTACACTGAGAAAATGATACAGTCTGTGCAAAGCTTTCACACAAGGAAGTAATTCCTTAAGGAGGATTTTTTTTTTTTAGGATTAGTCATTACAAAACACTGTTAATCTGTCATGCACTAAGAATCAATGTAACATTACAAGTTACAGTATCCTTAATTCCTGTACAGCAAGGAAAAATAACTCAGAAAAACCAATGCTGGTCCATGAAAATCTAATTCACCTTCTCATATTACTTTCAACTAAGAAGGAGTGGGTCTCCAGGCTCCATCACTCTCTTAACCATTTTTAGTCCTGAAGAGCTCAGTATTCAGAGGTTTGAAAGTTTAGGAGATAACCACTCCCATGTCACTTTCATGTGCATTTGTCTCAGTTACCATAACATTGTTCAACGCTGCTTCATCCAGACGTGCACTGGTTAGACACTCTCCCAAAACGGGAAAAATCTCTGTAACCTTAAAAACCCCAACCACTTCATCTTGGGATTAATCTAGTCCAGACACAAAGGCATGCAAAGACCAACAAGAGACACAGAAGTAGAAAAGTTGGGAAGAAGCAG
Organism: Chaetops frenatus; assembly: GCA_013400775.1. NCBI lineage: Eukaryota > Metazoa > Chordata > Aves > Passeriformes > Picathartidae > Chaetops > Chaetops frenatus. The sequence goes on along the minus strand of VZTR01008196.1, from coordinate 197,470 downwards.
CCTTCATGAAAGACAGAACAATGAAAAGCTAAGAGATCACTGAGCTAGAAATAAATGCTTAAAGGAAACTGGAGAGCATGCACAGAGACAAAAGAAACAAAACATTAAAGGCACAGAGAGAAAATAAAAGGAGGCAAGAGACTGCAGGGCTAAAACTTTTGGGGAGTGGCAGAAACCCACGGACGAAGCAGAGATCAAGACAGAACAGCTTACAGCCAGAAAGACCAGCAGAGGCCTAGCAAAGGTAAAAAAATAACAAATTCTAAGCTCCGTCAAGGACCAAGTTCTTAAAAAGTGCTACACAGCGCAGGGAGAAAAACTGAGAACTGCTAGAAGAAGCGGAGGCCGGGAGAAGAGAAGAAGGCAAAGGCCCGAAGGGAGAAAAGGTGGGCGAGGAGAGCGAAAAGCAGGAAGAGAAAGGATGCGGTAACGAGGAGCCTGGGGGAGTTTGGGGTGCGCAAGGAGAGGAGACGGCGCTGGGCGCCGCGGGGAGCCCGGCACTACGGCGCTCCCGGAGCGAAGAACCGGGAGCCCGGGGGCCTGGCCGGGAAGGGCCGGCTCCCGAGCAGGTCACACACAAAGGGGGCCGCGGGCGGGGGCCGGGCCGGCAGCGCTCGGGGCTGAGCGGCGGCGGGCGCTGCGGGCGGGCGGGGAGGCGGA
>VZTR01008196.1:166281-196268 GCA_013400775.1 Chaetops frenatus | reverse complement strand
GGGCGCGAGTGCGCGTGCGCGCGGCGGAAGGAGCCGGCGCCGCTCCCGCCCCCGCCGCCGCGGGAGGGCGCGTGCGGCTGAGGAATGGCCGGGAAGGGGGCGATGGAGAACGGGGACGCTTCTCTCCGCTCTGCCGCGCCTGTGCCGGGGACCTGCTGGGGCAAAGCAGTATGGCGAGGGCGGCGGGCGGCCGGCCGGCCGCGGGGCCCTGAGGCGGCCCAGCCTGGCTGCCCAGAGCGGCTGTTGCTGCCTGCGGAGGGCTTGGGCGGCCTTCCCTCGGCAGCTCCTGTCGCCCGTCCCCTCCTGGGTCTCAGGATCTCTGAATGGGCCAGGTTGGAAGGGACCACAGTGGAAGACCTGGTTCAACCTCTCTGCTCGAGCAGGGTTATCTCAGAGCTCATGGCACAGGATTGTATCCAGACGGTTCTGCAATGTCTTTAGGGAGGGCAGCCTGTTCCAGTGCATGGTCACCCACACAGTTAGGAAGTTCTTCCTCATATTCAAGTGTAACCTCTGTGTATCAGTTCCTGGCCGTTGCCTCTTGTCTTGCTGCTTGGAATCGCCACGAAGAGCCTGGCTCCATCCTCTTGACACTTTCCCTTGAGATACTGACACACATTGATGAGGTCCCCTCCCAGTCATCTGAACAGGCCCAGCCCCCTCAGCCTTTCCTCATAAAAGATGCTCCAGACCCTTGAACCAACTCTGTGGCTCTCCACTGGGCCTGCTCCGGGAGCTCCAGCCTCTGTTGCACTGTGGAGGCCAGAACTGGACGCAGCACTCAGGTACTGCTGGCACCTCCACAGCAGGTTGTAAGCAGGGTCTGGGGCACAGCCTGGGACCAGAGCCCGGGCCGGCTGCACACCCCAGGCGGGTGAGCTCACGAGTGACAACGCCTGCTCATAACCCTTATCCTGCAAGCTCACACCCACTCTGCTCCGCTGCTGCCCAGGTACCTGTGCTGTAGTACAGGTTTGGTGGGAGAAAACATGATGCTTTGCCGAATGCAGGTTTTTTTACCTAGCTGCTTTCAACTCCGTTGTTAATGAATTACACCATCCTTAATTGATAGGAAAAGCAGCAATTGTATAGGGCCTTCCTGTTGCAGGCGTCAGTAAAATCCAAGACCACTTCAACAATGCCCCAGGGGAGAATTAAGTATTTATAAACTTGAATCAGAAAAGTCAGCATTGTAGTTAATATGCTGCTGAGAGTCTGGAAGCAAGAATGCCTTCAATCCAATACAATTGTGTAAACATAACTGTCAGAGCAATGGAAAGGTGCATCCCTTATGACCCTGAGTCCAAGTCCCTTTCAAAATTTGGTGCATGTGTTTTTTCTTCTCAAATTAATGTGTTCTTGTTCTGTTTTGGGATTTTTTTAATAATTGCACAAAGTGATCCTGGGGAAATAACACTTCTGGATGAAGAGTCAGTTTATAGTGGCAAATAATTTCTTAAAATTGTCAAAAAGTGAATATTATACTGGAAGTTATCCAGAGTTTTTGTAAGTAAGACTTGCAAAATGCTCATTTACTCTGTTGCAGCGCAGTCTGCAATTTTGACGACTACTCATGAAGGAACCCCCTAGAGTACAGAGGGAAGAAACAAGGATGATGTAGGTCTGGATGTGGAAAATCGGTTCTAAAATAAGACTGAAAGGAATGGCCTTGGTCAGGTTAGAAGGAGAAGAATGAGGCTAGGATATGATAGGAAGAAAGTAATCAAATATTTTTATGCATTTCAAACATCAGGGACAAAATATTCTGGATTTAAATTGCAGCTGGCAAGGTTAAAGTTGATCTTTTATGAACCCTGGACAAACTAGTTGACCTTTAGTAGATCTGCAAATTTAACTTTGAAAAAGAACCTTAAAACACTATCCACAAGTAAGACTGCACTCCTGCCTCTAGCACAACAGTTGAAGAGCAAGTGGAACCCTTAGATTCAGTCTTTAAAAGCGTATTTCTTTATCTTTTTTACTGTTTTCCTAATCCATAGGCAGGCATGGCATGAGGGGATTTTCACTTCTTAGTGAAGTGTTACAACGTACATACAAAAAGATTGAATAGGCAGAAGAAAAGTAAAAGTGAGTCAAACACAGAACAGGCTCCCATCTGGAAGGAGTGCCCACATTAGACAGTCTCCTTACTCATAGGCTAAGCATTCATTTCTGCCTTTGGTTTGTTGGGGTTTTTTGTTTGTTTGTTTTCCTGGCATCTTCTATCCTTATTTTATTTACCCACAGTGACATGTCTTCAGCCTTGGAATGCATTTTGGTGTGGTGATGATAATACTGCTGTGAGAAATGTTGGTTCTAATCTCTTCCCTGTGATGAGAGAATTCAGATCGCAGCATTTCTTAGGTCATGGGGGCTACCGGCCATGGTGACATCCCACCAAGTTATATGCTGAACACAGCACGGAAAATTCCAGTTTCAATCTTAGAGGCCTTAAATTTGACATGAGTAACACTCAATAAGAATCAGCCACAGAACTCAGTCAGTGAGTCTGGTCCAGTGAAACAACAGCCTTTAACCCATTTGGTTCATAGCAACTTGCCAGTTCTCAAGATTTTATCCTGTGATCCAGGAAATGTGGCTTAATCCTCTATTTTTGGAATCATAAAATGATATTAAAATGCCAGTGTTTTAAACGGTTTTGGCCCTCCTGATTAGACAAAGAAGTCTGCAAAGAAAGCAGCCAAAAACTTTAAAAACGGGCATCAGGGAAGGAGAACTCAAATTTATTACTTAATGCCTCATTGGTTTTGGCCCAAGGCCATTTATTTTATGAAGCTGACAGTTGTTTTTGAATATTTGGAGTTTTAAATGGTGCTTCTTTTGTAGACATACTGTATTGCCTCTGAGATAGTGCTGGCCCCTAGTGACTTAATAACATCTATTTAGTTAAATATGCAATGTAATAGGGGAATAAATAAAAGCACTACAATTTTTTTATTCACTTTGTCGTGGTTGCTGTGATTTGTATGACAAAAAATCCAATGTGCTGCAAATATTTCCAGTTTTTGATAATGTTAGTGTCTGTGCTTGCAAGTGGTTCTACATTGTTCCTCCTTATCTATACCATTAGGAATGTGGTAGAGTGAAAATTATCCTTAAAGAAAGTGCAAGTTCAGCAGGATTCCAGTCTGCATTGCAAGCTTAGGCTCAAATGAACCTTTTTGATGGGGAATAATGCAAGCCTCTGAGGACTTGCTGGAATGCTCTGTGGCAATTAGTTCTGTAATGTTATAGTTCAAGTTCCGGCCTTATGTGGCTCTAGAGACTTTGGAAATATATACGGTTCATTTTTCAAAATGCTTTTAGGCCTCTTTTTTATCCCCTTTAATTTTCCAACATCCAGGAGTTGTGTTCAGGAATATGATTTGTGATCTGAACTATGATAGTTTGTTTCCACCACCCTTTGCCACCAGATTATCGCACTGAGGGTCTGCGTCATCCGTGTGCATGACTTGCAGAGTTGGTGCCAATGGAGCCGTTTCTAGGCCACGCTGCTGGTGGTTTTCTGAATTGACTTAATTGGACAGGGGGTGCCAACCAACAGGAATATTCTCGTCAGAACTCCGTTTCTTCGTGGTTCTTTGAAATGCATATCAAATGGACGTGTGCTCATGACCCTGGAAAGGGCTTGGGGCCCTTCTAGAACTGTAGCTCTGGACTGCAACAGTGCTCAGAAGGAGGACAGTTTTCTTTTGTTTAACCTTGAAATCAGCAGGTCTTTATCAAAGTCTTCCCTGTTACATTCAGCAAAACATTTTGGATTTTCCCATTACAGTTTTTAGCATAGTTATTATGCCAACTAAAAAGCAAACTTAAAGGATTACTGCGTTTACCCTTTTGCAATACCTTTTTCCCTTTAGCTTCACTTGACAAAACTGGGAGAAGAACATATGTATTTTTAAAAGTGAGGAAAACTTTATGGTAACAATTTCTTTGAAAATTGTTGAGATTTAATACACAAGTTCTGAAGTGCTCAGAAAATGCAGTGAAGTTTCTCTTCTTAACCATTAAAATGTGAAAAAACCACCACGATTGTCTCATACATCTCCAAGGTTGTCCCTGGACGGCAAACAGATGCTTTGTCAAATCTTGGCTCTACACAGAAAGAGGCTCCAAGAATCTTAAAAACTAATACTAGACAACAAACTAAATATCCTGCTGCCTTTGTGTCTCAGTGTAGCTGAACTGTAACTCAAAAGAATTATGAAAATATTTGTTAAATATATAGAAGATACATGCTGCTAGTGCTCTTCTGTTTCTCTTGTCTCAAAAAATATAAAAAGAAATCAGTGCATTATGATCTAGCCTTGGTGATTGACCATCTCCAAGCAGCAAGCTGGAATAGGTGGCCTTCAGATATCCTCACCAATACTTTTATTATTATCTGTAATTGAGAGAACCTGTGAATGATTCATGTGACAAAGTCAAAGCTCAGGTGTTGGTGACTGCTGATGAATATGCCTTCCAGAATGTCCCAGTTATTAGTACTCCTCTTGGCTTTAGCTGGGGTCAAGAGTTTGGGATGCCCAACTTCATCTGGCATAAAGGATCATTGCATTAATGAATGTCCTCATAACATGGGTATAAGGGAGTAACAAACAGAGCTCAGCTGCAGATAAATAAACAATTTCTCTATCTCTGTGAGATTTAATAGTTCTGAGCGATTAAATGTAAGAATATATAAAGACTTTGTCATATATGAGGCCTATGAGGAACGACTGAGGGAGCTGGGGGTATTTAACCTGGAGAAAAGGAGACTCAGAGGTGACCTTATCACTGTCTACAACTTTCTGAAAGGTGGTTGTAGTCAGGTGGGGGTTGGTCTCTTTCTCCAGGTAGCAACTGGCAGAACAAGAGGACACAGTCTTAAGACAGTCTTAAGCTGTGCCAAGAGAAATATAGACTGGATATTAGGAAAAAGTTTTTTACAGAAGGGGTGATAAAGTATTTGAATGGTTTTCCTGGGGAGGTGATGGATTCACCATCTCTGGATGTGTTTAAGACAAGATTGGATGTGACACTCGGTGCCATGGTTTAGTTGAGGTATTAGGGTTGGGTTGTACTCAATGATTTTCAAGGTCTCTTCAACCTGGTGATTCTGTGTGATTCAGTGATAACATTTACTTAGTAGTTATTAAACAACTACATGTTCTGCCCGCTGTGAGAAATTCATTTCTATGCTGAAGTCCAGGGCAGGTCCCAGATTCTATCAAGCATTCTTTTACAAGATTTGAACAGTTCTGAATGTACAGTACATAACAGGGAATTTCAAAATATGCAACAGCCATTCTGGAAAATACACTGATCATAAAAGATTGATAAAGTTATGCAGTATGTTAATGTTGTTGATGCACTTTTGGGGAATGAGGAAATACAAGTTTGCACTAGGGAAAGAATTTGAAGTAAAACATTGAATGAAAGGACTGCAAAGTTGTATGATAGAGTGTAAATAGTTGTAGAATAAAATTATAACTGATGGACAATTAAATAGAACATAATAGTTCAAAGCTAGCACTGTGACAAAGTAAAGCAGCTAAGTTAGTGTTTGCTATCTTTAAAATAGAAATTACTGCATTTGTCAAACAATGATTTCATCTCCTAGATACTTTGATTTTATTTCCTTTGTTATGCAGTGTGTTATTTTTAGTGGGCTCCATTATCTGGTAGTATGAGGTAAGACAGAAGCTTTTCATACTGGCAAGCTCTTCTCCACAGAAATATTTGATACCAGTGTGTGCTAGATGTGTGGCTTAAGGGAGCATGTAGCCATATGCAAGTAGGCTGTGTCTACAACAATGATTACTGACAGACCTTCTCTTGTTAGTTCTTATTAAATACAGTCCTAAAAATTAAATATATATGCCCTTTATTACTTATATCCTCTCTGTGAAACCCTCCTATCCATCAGTCTGGTTTTTTACTTGAATTTCACTCACATTTTGAGTAAAATGAATGTCTCTTGCTGCCTTCGCTCCTAATCACTTAGAGCAATCTGTCTTTTGGTGTACAAATTGTTCATCAGTACTGCCTGCCTGAAGCTGGGCTCTGCCATTGTCCTTACTACAGCCCAAGAGCTACAGAAGATTCCCAGTAGACAGAGTTTATATATCTGGTTTATATATTCAGCTCTGCACCATAGCAGTATTTGGACTGTACTTTTCCCATTAGCAAACAGCCCATGGCCTGTTCCCACCTGTCGCAAGATTTTCCATATTGCAATTCAGAAAAAGCATGGAACTATTGTACAGACACTGCTAGATACCCCCCTGTTTGTCAAAGTATTTTTAGGTGACCCGTAACAAGAAAAGCTTCTTTAGTTCCATTTAGCCTGTGACATTTTTTTCTCCAGCACAGCTGCTAATGTGTTTCACTCCTGTCTCAAGATCTGGCTTTGATGAGCTGTAGGTAAATATACACAAAGCTAGTATTTTAGGAGCCTCATATGCTAGCCTGCTTGCCTAAGAATATGCACAGAGTACTGTTCCCTAATTTTATTTTACTTCATAATTTCCTGATGTTCAAGCAAAATTGTCAGGAACCGGATTCCATTATTATTTCAAAGACAAACTGCGATTTCTACCTCAGACATTAGATTCAAAAATAATCTTTGTAGTTAAAAAAAAGTCTACTCTATCAAAGAGAAATGGTGTGCATTTGCTGAGACAGTCACCTGTTTCATATATTTGCTTTGGCATTTATTTTGGAAAAAAGTAATAAATAGATTATGGAAAGGGTGCACAATTTTACCACCTTATTTGTGATTTTCTGTTTGCCATTGTGGAAAATACCTGTAAACTTTTCTGAAGTCCTGTTCTGCATGTGACTGCAGCATTTTGATTCCTACACTCTTAATTATTTCATTAGATAAATGAAATATTTTTACCACCTGGCTCTTCATGTCATAGCAGAGCCCTATTTCTTTTTTCCCCTAAAATTTTAGTCTTTTTTTTTTTTCAGAAATGGTAGAAAGTTGGGTCTTTTTCATAGGATTCTGTGTTTTTCATACTTGCTCAAGAAGTCCTCAACTTTTTCTTTGGTGAAATGAGTATTTTGGCTCTGCTCCCAGCATCCACACTACATCCCATTCCGTTAATCTGATTTCTAAACTTGGGAAATTTTCATCAATTTTATAACCTTACAGAACTTTCTAAAATCCTTCTCTCAGCGATGCTTGCATTTTTTTCCTAGATGCTTTTTGCTCTGTAGTTTGCTTAGCAGTTAGATTTAAAAGTCATTAGCTGGCAACCAGAAGAGGAAGTGGAATTTGTCTCCAGCACTAGCTCCGAGCTCACTTGCTGTGACAATCCTGAGAGAATTAAAGTAATCCCTCTCTCCAAACCCTGTGTCTAGAGCCTGCTGTCTATAAAGGGATGTCTATGCAAGATGAGTTCTCTGTTAATGTTCTTAGAAGGGGACCTGTGACTCAGAACACTTGATATTTTGCATTTGCACCACTCCAAAATAATACAAATCTGGAAAAGGAAGAAATTTTGTTTTCTCTGAAATATAAAAGCCCTACACCTACTTTGTCAGCACAGTCACTCAGCATCCCCAGTATTATGGTATTTATAGCACATTATTTAGGCACAAAACAAGTATGTTTTATTTATATTTTCATATCCAGATATTTAAAAAATAATTTCATGAACAAATAGGCACCAAAGTGTGATTCCCTCATTAGTAGACATAGGAAGAGTGCAACTTAAATTCTGTTTTAAAGCAGAAATATCTTGTGATGTACCACATACAAACCAAACCAACTTAGGCTATTTCAAAATGAAGATAAAATATGTTGATTGGTAGATAGCACATTCATCATTCTCATTCAGTCAACCAATAGTAACTACATTTCCTCATTAATGACAAATGTCTGCTCTTTATCTCTGCTTGTAGTTCTATATTACTTAGAAGAATGGATTTATTTCCTGTCATGCTTTCCTGTAAAATAGCAAGCTAAATCTAGACTGTGAGTTCAGTGTAAAATGTGTAAAAAATACTTTCACTATACTAAGTTAGAAGTAAGACCTTTTTTTTTTCCTAAATATAGATTAATTGAATGAATAAATGTAAAATACAGCTGACTTAGCGAATTAAATTATGGTAACCATAATACGTTGACTATTGTGAATCCATTTTTATTTTAACAGCCTCATCAAAGAGAGATATACAATCCTTTCTGTATTTCATTCCAGACAGAAGCTGTCCATTTTTTTAAAGCTTTTCATTAACTTATGTAACGAAAGATCTGATCAGGTGATGGATCAACACTATTAATTCTAGTCCACTCAAAAGTGTCTCCAGGAAAGAGACCTCAGGATTATTTTTCTCTAAGCAGTGGTTTTTGCTTTGTTACTTCACTAATTTCTCTTTGCAGTTGTTTTGATCTTTCAGAGCAGTACCTGCATCTCATAAACACTCGTGCTGATTCTGGCATGACAGTGCTTTTTCTTATTGTGAAACTTCAAAGTATTCTTTCTATTTTAGTTGGCTAATCATGGCCATTTCTATGACACAATCTGAATGGCAAGGTCTGGAATTAAGCTTCCTAATTAGACAAGGCACTCAAGATTTGGTCCCAGTCCTGCGTCACGGCAAACTTAGTTTACTTTAGACTGATCACCCATCACTTTAAAGATCACAGTACTTTATTATTTTCAAACAAATCTCAGTTTCTTACAAGAATAATTCTGAAGCCTTGCCAAAAAATGCTCTTCGTAGGTAATATGTAATACATTAATTATATACATTAAGATGCACTGCTCAGATCTAATATAGAATTTAAAATAAGTAACTATCCCTCTATATTTAAATTAAATCAGCAAAAAGAATAAAAAATATTAACAGTGTCTTGATTAATGTTATATTATTTTTATTTTAGGGAATTGCTCAGATAGGACACCTGTCAAGTGTCTCTAAGTTTAATATACTACATTTTAAAAATTATATGCTTACATAATTATATGACCATATTTGACTGCCTGGTGAACAAGATTAGAAGTCTTCTCTCTTCAGTTAGTTATTTTCCAGTATTAAAATCATGACTACTCAGTCTTTCTCACTTGTTTTCATTTAGAAGTAAAGGAAGTTTATTTTTCTTTACTCAGGAAATTCTGAAAATTAAAGGACATATCTGTCTTAATGTTCTGGAGATAATGAGTTGGGAAGAGAATGTACTAGACTGAGACTCAGTAAAAGCCAAATTTTGTGCATACTAAGCAGTACTTTTTCACCTGTATTAACTTAGTGTATTTCAGGGCTGTTGTGACTTGCTACGAACAACCAGTCAAATAGCAAGTTTTAAAGAGGGGAGAATGACAGCTGCCATTCCTGCCTTCAAAAGGAAAAATATATTGCTACTTGCTTGTATTTTGGTAGCTTTTAAATAGATCCACTAGGTGGTGCTTGAAATACAGGGGCAACTGGAAATCATTGTGACTGAGAAATACTAAATTATAATTCCTTAGTCAACAGTCTAACAGAAATATTCTTGGCAACAGGAATAAGACTGCTATCCAAATGCTTGGGTTCCTCCCTTTCCGGAATTGAGTTTTCTGTTTCAGAAGTAAAACTAGATGTTCACCATTATGGAAATGTACTGTTCTCCATTATAAATTTCAGTGGTTCTTCACCTTTGGTACCCTCAGAATAGATTGTTTTCCATTAGTACTTTTGGCATTTGAATAAAAAGTTTATGTCCAGACTCAAAGTTGTTTGGATAAGTAGTTCTTTAAATACATTAAATAAAGACAAATCTTGGCATTGCCTGTGTGCTTTATCACTCTGAAAAGAAGTTTAGCTTCCAGTAAGTTATGCAGGAAGACTGTTGTGATGTGACAGCACATGGCCAGGGGAAGGGGGTGGAAAGCCCCTATGGCCAGTTATGCAGGTGTGAATTATGGACACTATTCCAATTTCCTTGTGGAGACCAAGGCTTAGTTTCCCAAGTTATTCTTTAACCATATGCTGTGCAATCACTTGTCCTAGTGTAAACCAGCTTCTTTGGAGCTGTAAAAGAAGTACAGCTACCCCAGACTTCTTGGTCAGCTGTGCACCAGTCAGTTGCCCAATAATTCACCTACCTTTCAATCTGAAAATAAAAACTTCTGGCATAGTTATTTGTTCCTAACACTGCTTCTCTATTAAAGAGGGTGTTTGTCTTGTCAAACTGCTGTCCAGTGCCCCAGTGGGAGCTCTAAAGCCCTTCCAGCTTCCAGGAGAAACTGTGACACCTGTAGCCAGGCCACTCCAGTTTCCTCTCTTTCTGCCTTGAAGGTGAAATTCTGGTGATCCAGACTTCCCTTGGCATGTGGTTTTGAGGGAAGTGCCTTTCAAAAGACATTTCTCTGTTTTTTGCAGACTCCAGGAGAACAAACTCCTTTAACTCATATGGTGAGGGGAGGATAGATGAAAGAGAGGGAGGAAACACACTGAACTTGTGCCTATCCTTTTGCCTTGCCTATGCACCTCAGGCAGGGGGCTGAGAACACTCATACAGCCTGTTCAAATCTTGCACAAGGAGTAGGCTGGCAAAGGTGAGGCCACAAGAGGGATCTGAGTGCTGGAGCAGGTCTAGGAGGGCTTCAGGTTTGGGTGGGGGAGCCCAGTGGGAAAGTCAAGGTAAGACTGAGGGTGAGGCAGGAATTGGAGGTGCTGCACTAGGAATTATTGATGATTAGGAGAATCAAATTAACCACAGCTGGAAAAGTTTAAGAGACACAGGACAAATTTAGAGTTAGCCAAGCTTCTGTTATTTATATAAAAATTGTTTAAAATTACTATATGAAGGAAAAGCATGTGTGAATTTGCCAATGGAAGGGATTCTAGAGAGGCTGTTATTAAAGTCTCTAAAGGGTGTACAGGTGAACCTGGAGAATTCAGACCGAATTACTGCTAAGTGCACTGCAGTAAAATTTCATCTGTCATTTAGGTGTAGCAAAAAGTCTGTTTTGCATATAGCCAAAGCAAAAAGGCCCTTGTCACTACAAGGGTGGGAAGCAGAGTAAGGTGTACAAATCAGGATGGTGTACATGGTAAGCTAACCTTTCACCTTTAGATGTCCACACCATGTCAAGTATTTTTCATGTTTAAATGTAGTCTATGAAGAAACAGCCTAAGGAAATTGTTGTAAAGAAAATTAAGGATTTGGGTCACTGGAAAGCTATAGAGAAGAAATTAATCAGAAACTCAACATTTTGTAGAAAGATAATTTATAGAACATGAAAAAAATAGGCTTAATTATCTTCAGTACATCTTGGAATAATGATGATATCCATAATCTGAAATATGCAAATTAGAAAATGTCAGTGCAACCCTTAATTAATATTGAGTTGATTGTTCAAAAGCTTCCTCCTCATTTTCTTTGTTATTTTAGATCTGAAATGGATATACAAGTTTTATAAAGACACGATTTTCTTTCTTCAGTTTGTTGTTGCTGCTAAAGTTTAAAACCAGTTTTAGTTTTGTACCTTCCTTTCTCAATATGCCAAACTGCCAAAAGTCAAAGTCTTTCTTTTAAACTAGAAGTCACATTTGGGTAGATCAGGTTGTAGATTTAATTCTTTATTTAGCTTATTTATTCATTACGTTTGTGGTGAGTTTTAACAACCTAGTTTCTATTTTACTGCTTCTGTTTCATTTTCTTGTGAGGGGCCTGGTAAAATCTTTGTTCATGGCAACATGAGTCTGCTGCATAGTCAGCGCCAGAACTGTAGTTTGTCATCTCAGCAGAGAGCCAAGAAAGAAGCCCTTGGCCCTGTGAGTCCTCAAAGTAGGGAGGGAGCCTGTCTCAGGATAGACTATCTTCAAATCCAGGCACAGAAGGAGCATACTCTGATGTCTATGCTTTAATACTGCACTTGCTGTCACAAGCTGTAATGTTATTTGAAGGAAGAGCATTCAGGTTCAAGAGCTGAAAATAGATCACTTTGGTAAGACCTCAGCTAGGAACGGTAAAGAGTTAATTTCTATTTTATTGACATAATGTTATCTAAATTTTCACTTTTTTACACAAGTGATTTAGTCATAATTTCTTGTAAAAAGACCTAAAAGCAATTAACTAAGTTTCAGGATCAAAATAAGCTGATATGGATATTTTAGTATTTAATGCTAAAGTAGGAAAAATGATGTTTTCTTCAGTTAGTTTGTAAATTTTCCAATGCACGCTCACTGGAAAAGTGTTTAGGTTAAATAGAGAATTATTTTCCCATGCAGTGTTCCAAAATTGCTATTAGTTTTAAACCAGGTCACGTTCATTTTCAGTCTAAGTCCACATAACCGAGGGGTGTCAGTGTTTTAGAAACATTTTCTGGGGTGATCTGCAAGACAGAAAATAGCAAGTTTACAAAGAAGTCAGTCTGAAGACAGACCTGCAGAAACAGGCCTTGGTCAAAAGCCAGGCCACAAAGCCTTTGCAAAGGGGAAAGAAAAAGTGCTTTGCTTAGCTTTTTAAAAGCTAGACAAATAGCAGGTAAAGATGTCCTAAAAGCATAGTTTCTGTACTTTCTTACCAGGCTCTCTCACAGAATGAAGATGATTAAAGAGGATGAATAATCAAAGTGTTTGCAATGAATTAAACATTGAATATGTAAGGAAAACAAACAAACAAGCAAACAAAAAGCTGGAGTGAATGACTGTTTCTCCAGATAGAAGGAGGTTTGTAACAGGACATACCAGGGATATGCATTAAGACTATGTTTCTTTTGTTAGGAAGCAAAATTTTTACCCCCTAGGTCTAAAAATAGATTAATATGAGATGGAAATAACTGTTAGAAATCAAAGATGAGATACCTTACTGCTTTGCACAGGACAGAGATGACTAATAACAGTTCTGAGATGGACTACAGTACGTGATCTGTTTTGTGCTTGTATTGCCCTCAGATATATACCAAATACCATGTATTTCTATGCAACTGGTCATGCTTTTCTCTAGGGTTGTCACATCCACTTCTCACTTCCAAAACATTTATCTGGCAACTAATATACTCATATGGCTTCCAGACTTCCTCTGATGGATGATTAGCCAACAGCCTCACTCTTATAGCCTAACCCTCCTCTGCCTCCTCCTGGCTGCTGTGGCAGATGGCATTTCTCTGCCTGTCATTTTGGCTATACCTGAACATCAGGCTCCTCTGTGTCTTCATCCCTAGATCATACCTTTTTTTTTTTCTTTTTTTTTTTTTTTCCTAAATAATTCCCTCTGTATTATGTGTCCAGGATAGAATTCTCTTTGTCTACTCATAAATTGAATTTCTCATTCATGTTGTGGTTGTCTCATTCATTGAGACCTTGTTCTGGTTTTGTCAAATTCAGTCTTGCCCTGTTCACACCCACCCACATGGCTAGTATAAAGATTGTTTTTTGTGCACATCTCAAAGTGTTAGCTCTCTGTGTGTTTCTGTATACTCCAATTTATCTCACATCAATTATATTATTATTATGTCACATCAAACCTGAGATGCTTCTCCTCAAATCACAGCACTTTTTACTGTTGCCATTTAACCTATGGCATCAGCTTTTCTTTAGCAGTGAGTTAGAAATAGGTGCAGGCCAGCTTCTACCTCACTGTTGGGAAAAGCTCTTCAAAAGGAATCTGCTGCTTCCAGCCCCTCCTTGAAGGTCTTGTCTAGGCCTTTTCTAGGCTTCTCTAGAACTAGGCTGCAGACATGCTATAATTTAGGCTTCTTATTTTGACCAGTATAGTTCCTCTGTTTTCTTGTCCTCTCTCTAATTCTGTCTTTTTGTGTCTTTCCTACATGTACATATAAGCTGCTCGTAGCCAGGGACCAACTCATTCTGCATCTGCACAGAAAGTAAGAAAACAGAGCAACATCAACCATAACAGTAGTACCATCAATGAATATTCTTCATCTTGCATGGGTTTTTTTATAATCACAGATATCTTTTGGTGTTAACCACAACATGGAACTGCCTTTTAAGTCCTTCTGTGCTCATGGCTTTTATTGAATTTCAATTATACGATACCAGGTTCCTCTGCCTGGACAGCTGAAAGGACATCACAGGGAATACTTATTTCATTGCCTAGGGATACGTCTGTTTTCTAGCTACCTTCATGCACTAAAAGAAAGGAGAACATTGACAGAAGATAGAAATGGCTCGTGTATGCTTCCTTCAATGGTGCTGCTATAGAGATTATGAATATGATTAGTATCTGCAATACAGAAAGCATTCTTTTCTAGTTAAATCTACTGAAAAAAAACAGTAAAGAAAATCAAGAATAAAAGTGCCAAATTAATTTATTAACTCATTTGAGTCAGTTAATACCCAGTGATTGCCCACCTGGATTAAAGTTTAGATTTCAATGAAGGACTCAAATATTGTTTCACTTGGCAGGCAAGGGTCTAAGTAAACAGGATTTCCCTGACAGTAGCAAGAAACAATGATGCAATGTGTTTATTTATTAGCTTTGGTTTTACTGGCAGAGAGATGGGCAAATAATATCCTAATGCTTAGGATTTAAATGGGTCAAACCATTTGCACTGCTTAGACTCTGCCCAACTTCTTTATAAGTTCCTAGAGATAAGCTTGTCAATAGACCTAATTTTGAGAAGTCCTATATCCTCCTTTGATATTTTGTGCAAGTTTAAGCACTTTTGAAAATCAAGCCATTCGTCTAGGTTTTGCAATAAAACTACTCAGAATCATTTCTTTGCAGCAGATATTCCTCATTTAAACTCCAAACTTTCCCACAGAATTACCAATCTGCTTGCACAGAGATCTGCCAATTTGGATTTAATTCTTTTCCTGAAATGTCCAATGTTGATGGTCTAGTCACTGCAAGTACAGTATCTAAATATCCATCTGACATTTTAAATTCAAATCCAAATATTTTGGCACAGAATGCTCTCATAGGTTTTGGGGTTTACAGTATAAAATGAAAGCAAATTTTTTAATCTAGGAATAAAGTAAATGGATGGTTGTCCTCTGGACAGATTTATTTACATTTGTTATAAATAACTTGTTATTTGAAAAACATACAGAAAAGTCCTTGTTCACAGTTTAAAGAAATAGCATTTTAAAGCTAATTAGTCTTTCTCTTAGAAAGCAACTTTCCTGTGAAAAAAAATACTGAGAATGAAATATTGGTTGTACTGATGAAATCTGCTTTCCATTTGACTAGGAGAAAGTAATTTTGATAGTGAGGCATACCAGTCTTAGTTTTGCGATGCCCAGCAGACAAGGGTTTTATATCTCTACTTCTCATCACTCTGTTTACTTTCATCTGCAATCCTTGCTGCAAACAGTTATCAGGCAGAATTTGCTCACAGGTCCTGACAGTGTCAGTGCACCCTATCTACCACAACATATGGCTCTTTGCTGCATAACCTGCACGTAGAAGAAATGCAAACCAAATGAAGGCCTGCCTTGATGGTGCCTTCCCAACATTTCACTGGCGGCCTTCTCTGACACACTGTATGTTTCAGCTGGCTACAGAAAATGGGAGATCTCTCATCCAATATTTATTTATTTTTCTCACTGCAATAACTTGTGCCAACACTGTTTCAATGTTGACTGTTTTCAGCAGTCTAAAGCTTTGCTTTCCCAATGACATTTTTACCAGGGAGTGAATTAAGACACCTAATGTTGTGCCTATATGTTTTTCAAGGTTTTCAGGCATCATCATTGCTTTTACGTAAGCTTTATAAAATGGTAGACTCTTCAAAATCCCTATAATTTACCATTTTAAATACAGCAAGTGGGATTAAGGCTAATCAATTGATACAGCAAATCCTATTAAAGTCATTTAGGTTAGACTTTAAATGTTACTTAGGTTCCTAATTCTCCTTTAGTCTGAGTTAGGATGAGGTGCATAAATAAATTTACCACTCTGGGTCTAGAAGCTTTTGAAAATCCCGCCAACCAACATACAATCTAGAGTTTTGTGTATGATTTAATTTATTCCCAAGGAAATAAATGTGATCACATTGTCTGGCCCTCTCTCTGTCAGTCAGTCTCTGACCTGTCTCTCTCTCTCATAACTTCTGAACCTGA
This sequence comes from Chaetops frenatus, assembly GCA_013400775.1. Lineage (NCBI taxonomy): Eukaryota > Metazoa > Chordata > Aves > Passeriformes > Picathartidae > Chaetops > Chaetops frenatus. Next base: position 180,239 of record VZTR01008196.1, on the reverse strand, counting down.
GAGTTAATACTGACTACAGAGAGAAAGGCAAGGACCCAAAGGTATTAAGTCCTTAAAAGTATAATGCTTGGAGAAAGGTGATCTGCAGCACAAGTTCCGCTGCCCTTGCTTCTCTCCTGCCTGCACAGGCTCACAGGTCAGCATGTGTTGGTCACAGCCAGCACAGCACCACTCTCCCTGTCAGGCAGGGGATCTTACCTTGGCTCCAGGAACAACCCACACAGAGAAGGCAGCAGGCCTCCACCATCTGCCAAGGATGGTGAAGGAACTTGACACATTGGTCCACTGGAAACTAGGTCACATTGATTTCATCACCTAAAACCTGTCACTTGCTAACTTGCAATAGCCAACAATGAACAGTTGCTTCTCAACACAGCTTCTGGAAAGTGCTCTTGAAAACAACATTTGCTCTGAAATGACATCAACAGAATTTATTTAAAAGTCATTGTTCTCTGGACCTCCACATTTTACTGTCTTGCAAAGGGCAAAAAATTTTGACATGTCCCAGTGACAGCGGCTGTACTGCAGAGCTGACATTGGTGCGTACTCTGCAGAAAGTTCTCCATTCTAGACTGACTTTATGACATGCCACCAGCTGCAGATGCATTATAATCCAGTTTTAGTTCACACTGGGATAGTATTTCTAATTCCCCAGGTTTACCTCATCTTGATCCCAGGTGATCAGCAAAGAGGATGGGTACCATTTCAGGAAGAATGGAAATCTATCCACAGGCTGGGACTCTAACGTGATTTCTCACACTGAGGCTCTATTGTAAATAAAATATTGATGCCCAAGCCTGTGAAGCTTTATGCCATCAAGGCTAATAAAAGTACATTAGGAAATTCAGTAGAGATGATTGGCCTTCAGCTGGAAACAGAGAAGCTGGTATTAAATGAAATTAAGTTGTCAATGACTCATCTTAAAGTTTCCTATGTGTTAAGACAATACAAACTGGAGGTAGCATAGACCAGTTTTTAATCCAGTATGCGAAAGGAAAATTATGATAGCAGAGTAGGAGGAAGAGATGAGAGTTAAGGAACATACACAAGTCTTTGCTCCCCTTATATATAGTGTGATGCATATTCTTACAGCCATGTGACAGGGCTGGGTCTACCAAGTCCTTATTGCTTCTATAACATGCTCAGACTCTGAGGGGATATCCATAAACCTGGCAGAGAATAAGCATCACTTCTGCAAGCAGTTGGGTGGAGATGATTCATACTATTGCTACAGCAGGGCAGCAGGATCAAAGTCTTCATAACTCAGTCAGTCCTTGAGTTACCCTGCCAGTTCCTGGCCTTGAATGTTTTTCATTATCTCATCATACACTGAGGATTGCAGTGTCTTACAGAGCAGAGTAAAGTAGATTTAATTAAGTAGAGGCTTGGGTTATGCTTACATTACACGTATTTTAAAATTTACTTTTACACCAAGATGGTTTTGCAAATAGTCTATTGTGGTATAAAATGAAAGACAACTTCTCTGCCATGTACCTACCATCAACTCTCTGCTGAGACTGCTGAATTATATTACAGAGCAAGACTTTCAAAGGCTGTTACTAAGTCACTGAGTCAACAACCAACCTTGCTACACAGTATGTTAAAAGCTTTTGGTCCAGTATGATAGAAAAAGGTTTGACATAGTTTCAATCAGTGCTATCAGCACCAGTGAGTAGACAGACAACAGGAGGATGGATTCTGCCAAAAATTCAGAAAGCATACACTGCAGCCAGACCTGCTACACTTTAGGGCTTTCAGTGACAGGCTGACATCTTCAGCACTTCTATGCTGAGTTATTCCTACAGAATGGATTCAGAGAAGGATGACAATGATTTACACTCCTTTTTGCTGTACAAAACAGTCACCCTTCAGATACAGTCATGAGCTCTCCATTCAGTTTTGGTTAGCTTGAAAGATTTCTTCCTTTAACAATAATATTCCTGTTCCAAAGTACTTTGCATGAACAAATTCCTATGACAAGCTTGGAATCCTACTGATATGACTGTCTGCTCTGGATTTCACTGGATTTTTACATTTGTACATGAGTTTGCTTGTACAGGACTGTCTGTTTGGGGGGATTTTGGATTTTTTTACCTGTATGTAATAAATACCAGAGTGATAGATAATATTTCTTTTCATGTGCATGTAATGTCATGTCTCTCTAGTTAATAAATGTTACTGTAATTCTCACCAAATGCCTGTTCACCCAGGAATATGTATAATCTTGAAGAATAAATTCTTGTATTCTATTGGGACAGTAGGATTATTTTGTTTCAGCTGGTATGCACTTCTTTGACTAGATAGGCAAGAGGAAAGAGCAAGCTGGTTGTCACCATAAATCAACTCTCCCAATAATTGTCTTGATTTCCTAACTTACAAGTCTGCATTTACATGTTTTAAATATGTGAATTCTTAGTAAAAAAATCAAAGACCTGAAAATTAAACATTCCCTGATGACTTTCTCTGCACAAGTTTATGCAAGTTAACTAGAACTTAACTTACAGAGATGCTGATCTCCTGCAATCATCACTGGCTGGAATTAAGTGTTCAGCATTTAAGCAAGTTAAACTCTTAATCCTGATCCTAATGAAACTTGTGTATTAATGTTAACTTAAGTTTATCTGCATGAAAGACACGGTCCTTCTATTTATCCATGACACTCACAAAAAAAAACCATACAACCACTACTGTAGGGTTGAAACTCAAAAACTTTTTGCAGTTTGAATAGTGTCTTGTAAAAGAAGCACAAGTGCATGTGTATGTTACAGTCAGTCAAAGACAGTTGTCTCCACACCCCTTGAGCACTTGTCACAGACCTGTTAATGTATTATGTGGGTTTTACTGAGATGTAAGTATTCTCCTGAAGGACTGCAAATTCCAGCTATCTGTTAAAAGTCTGTCACAGGACTATGCCAAAAGGAAATATCAAAGAGCTGTTGACACAATTTCAAGTCTTTTATAAGAGTGGTCCAAGGACATACACAAGGCAAAGTTTACAAACGGGCATAATATATTTAGACAGAGCTTTCAGACACTTGATCTCTTTTCCAGATGTAACTAAAACAAAACAAAAACTGTACTTACAAGCTTCATCTTGCAACAGGTCTTAGCTGCTCTGGTGAAGGGTCAAGTATACAACATGTTGGTGCCTCTGAAGGAGGCATTGATGATATCACATCTTCATTGTCAGAGAGAGGAGTTCTCATTAGTCTCACCAATACAGCCTCATTTGCAGATTTTTTAACAAAACACTCAAATTTGCCGATATTTTTGTAGCTCAGTCCTTAGGGAAATCACTGAAACTGCTAGTATAACTAACTTTGTTCAAATGTGAAGCCAAAATCACAATATGAATTTTGCAGAAAAGCCAGTTAGAAGCTATGAGTTGCTCAGCTGAGCAGTCTAATGAAAAGCAGCTGTATTTTCTTGCCCTTTTTGTTTTCACAGATGAAGCACTAAGTTGGAAGAATTCTGAGATAGCAAAAGTAAGTGCTTGAAAATTATGAAGTGGTGTTTAAAATCACTATATGGACTTTCTGTGATAACACTTTGTCCTACCACTCATGGCTGGGTTACATATCTGCATGCAAATCTTTCCCATGGAAGCTCTGTCCAGAAACAAAAGGAGTGGATTTTTAAACCTGTTGTTAAGTGTCCCCTCCACATTCTGTTCTCTCTGTTTCTTTTTCTATTCCAGCTTGCTTTTTCTTCTTGATCTAGGGTAAATCCACACTTCCTCACACCTCCTTGCACACATGGATTATATATATCTGTATACTTTTGACTACACACCCATTTCCTAATTTTTATCCTTTCTTTCAAAACTTTCCTCCTGCAAGCTTATATTCCCTGTTCAGCCCCTTGAGTTGCTGCTTTTTTTTTTTTAATTTTTCTTTAAAAAAATACAAAACCCTCCTCCCACTCTTTACCTACCTGCATTTAGCTAGGCAGATTTTTTTTTTACATTTGTAAAGCAGAGGGGGTACCTGTAGACTATCTTCCAGTAGTGTGTAAGAGTAAAGACATGGTTAGATATAACCAAAAAGTAAGTATTAACTGTAGAAAACCAGAATAGGGGCAAGAAATCTGGAACAAAGTTTTGTAAACCTTCTTACTAGGCCTAAGTATACCTTATTAATTGTATGTTAAATGAAATAAGGCTTTTAGCCTAAGCAGGCCAGAGAGATCTCAAAGGAAACCTAATCCAAGGAAAAGACTATACTAAAAATACTAATAACAGCAATGAACTCTTTACCTTTAATAATCGAACCCACTGCTGGGCAGCAGAGTTGGACTAAGTTTGAATTCAATTTCAGCACTCTTTCTCCTGGCAGAGTGAATATATTTTTGTTATAGCCATGCATATCCATGTTACGGATGAGGTGCTCCACGGCAGTTTTGCACTAGCGGTGATCCCAACTTTGCACTTCATTTCCCAGCTGCAATTGCAGCCTTTTTGCGATTTAGTACCTAAAGATGGATTATTTCCGCCAAAAGGGGAGGCCACCAGCCTTAGCAGGTCCCAGGGGTGCGGGATGACCCTGCTGCGGTGGGCAGCAGGTACAGCTCACCTTTAAGGTTAGAAGCGAAAAACAGGAGATGGGCTTAAAGCGTAAAATCCTCAAACCCGCTCACGTCCGTAAAGGTGAAAAAACAGCGGCAAGAGCGGCAAGGAGGCGGCGGCACACCTGCCTGCTGCCTTGGCTGGGGCCCGGAGGGCGCTCAGGGGTTAAGCCCTGCCGGGCCGGGGGCGGGGGCAGCCCGGCCGGGCCCAGTGGCAGCGGGCAGGCGGCGGGGCTGAGCTGAGCTCGGCTCGGCCGTGCCGCGGGGATGTCGCAGGGTCCGCCGGCCGCGGGGCAGCTCAATGACCTGCCCGACCACTCTCCGCTGGTGCGCAGCGCCGTGTCCGAGCTGCGGCGGCGGGCGGAGGCTGAGCCCGACCAGCGCTGGCCGCAGCCCCTCTCCGATGCCTTCCTGGTGCGGTTCCTGCGCGCCCGAGACTTCCACCTGGACCTGGCCTGGAGGGTGAGGAGAGGGGGCGGCGGCAGCAGGTCCCGGTGCCCGGGGAGCCCCGAGGGGCCCTGCGGGGCCGTGAGGCAGCCCCGGCCCGGGACGGGAGCAGCCGGGCTGCGGCTGTCGCTGCGGGGACGGGGTGTGGGTGGGTGAGTCCCCGGCGCTGCCTGGGTCGGGCGAGGCCGAGCGGCGAGTTCCAGGGTGTAACTAGTCCCTTGTCACGCGTGTCTTCGGCGTGGCACCGAATCAGTGCGCGGTGTGGATGTGATAACGCAAAGGCTGTGGTAAGCGTGGTACAGTCACACATGCAGTACGTGTGGTAAGGTCACAGCTCCGATTGGGAAACGCTGTCCCGTAAAGGACACCCTTGTCATGATTTTCAGGTTATTAGTAGCCGTCCTACTTTCACAACAGACTTGTAATTACTCTAAAACCATGAGTAAAAACTTCCTTTTCGCTTGGAGTTTAGTCATTTACAGCACTCTTGCAGGCTTTGGTAAGTCGTGGTACTTTCCTGGCTCTTTGTATGCCTTCTTGCCAGAGAGCACGCGTATTTTTAATATCCGAAGGCACAGATTGTTATCAGTTTATTTACTTTTTTTTTTTTTTAAGGAAGATTGACAACCATTAAACCTTTTGGACAGAAAGTATTTCCAAATCCTCCCAGGGCAAAAGCATTGATTCACATGTGCTAACTGGAAGCTGTGCTTCCATGGAATTTTATGTTGATTACACAGCATTGCCCAACAAACATCACCTATTAGTTTCTGACTTCTCTGGGGTATAGATTTTCCAAGTTTAGTCGCCATAAGAGAAGATTGTTGGCATAGGATGTATTGCAGGATCAAAGTAGCTGAAATAGGAATTTGAGAAATTGAATTAGGTCCTTAATCATAAAGAGCTTTAAAAATTGTATTTTTGTTCTTTTCATTGGACTCATGAGATTTGCATCATAGCTTTAAACCTTTCCTCCTCAGCAGAAGAACCAAGGAGTCAAGCCAGATTCCTTTGGGTTTTATATAACTTACTTTTACTTGAAGTTTGTGAGATCATTTATATCAAAGCTGTGCACTAACAATTGTAGGACCATGCCTTTTTTTTCTTTCCCAACAAAAGCCATTTTATTTTCCTGTGTTCCTTGGTTCCAAAATGCAGGGCTTAATGAGGACAATATGGACTCCTGAATATCCACTCCTAGTTGCACTGCAATTGGTGGTTACTGATAATCCTGCAGACAGGGCAGTGGCACTTCTGAATTTGGCCCATACATTTCTGCACTTTGATGTGATTAATTGTGAGGTGTGTTGTATGTAGGATTAATCTTTGAGAGTGTGGAATCTAGACTAGGTTTAGAGATGGGAGTCTATGAAGTAGCAAATTTCCTGTGCTCCTCTTGAGAATCAGACCTCTAGACTGGGGACCTGGTTTGGAAAACTTAAGTCTTTTTGAAACCTCTTTAGATTTTCTGTGTCTCCACCGGCTGCTAAGTATCTGAATTTCAAATCTTCCTTTTAATTAAGAGATTCTGATGTTCAAAATTGACCTGTGTTTAGTGTTTCAGTTCTCTGAGTGCTGTAGCCACTTATACTTAATCTTCTACATATCAGCTGACACCATTTTCTAGAATGCCTCTCTTACAGTATGAGAAGAATAACAGAAGTACTTTTTGGTTTTTTGGTTTTTTTGGTTTTTTTTTGGCCCCACAGAATGTGTTTATTGCAATTGGTATATCAAGGGCAAAGAGAATTATTGTGCAAAAATCTGTCGTGGTCATAAGTTGTCTATTCATCTAACCCAAGTGTGACTTCATGCAGAAGTTATGTTAGTACTTCATGCTAGACAGAGCCCTCCTGCCATCAGTCCAGAGAGTGGCTCTTTCCTTCTGTCCTGGGTTGATGTTGCCTCTTGGTTTGGAGTTCAGGCCAATACAGCCTCTCTTTGCCCACTGGGCTTCCATGTACTATTGCATAGTATTTGTAGAGCAGCTAAGGGGATAATCAAAATTCACAACCCCATCAGTGCTTATAAGCAGTGGTTGTCCAGCATCTCAGTATGGGCTTATACTTAGCCTTAAACATGAATTAAGAGTCTGGCAACTGACCAGACCTTTTTATTGATGCATTTCTGGTTAATTATTGACACAGATTTATCTGATGTCAGTTATCAACATTTGAAAATGCTTCAGAAAAGTAGAATCAGGTAGATTGTGTCAAGACATTCCATTTCTAAATCTTTTATGGTGACTCATAACAGCAATCTTTTACATTTTTCCAATGGCAATTCCAGACTTGCTTTTAGCTACTGATATATTGATATCTCTCATACTGGAAGAAAATCCAGCACTGGAACAGGTAGCTGGAATTGAAGGACCCAAAGAAAGATAAAACTGTCTTAATTTCTTGTAGACAATGGTTATTCAGTTAAGCTCAGTAACAGACTATTCTCACAGAATCACAGAATATACTGAGTTCAAAGGGACCCACCGGGATCATTGCAGTCTCTGGCCCTGCACAGAACACCCCAAGAGTCACACCCTGTCCCTGACAGCATTGTCCAAATGCTGCTTGAACTCTGTCAGGCTGGTGCTGTGACCACTTCCCTGGGGAGCCTGTTCCGGTGCCCAATCACCATTTGAGTGAAGAACCTTTCTCTAATATCCAACCCAAACCTCCTCTGGCACAGCTTCAGGCCATTCCCTCCTGTTCTGTCACTGGTCACCACAGAGAAGAGATCAGTGTCTGCCCCTTTTTTGAGTGTACCAGCTATGTGTATGTTTGACTTCATTGTTATCATCAAAAACACTGTCACTTGGATTCACTAGTGATATGTGAAACCTGGGGAACTAGCATCTCCTTCTGGACACAAAAATGTTTGTTCCTAGGGTGTTTAATTATACATTACACCCCATAACTCTTCTATAGGACTGACTCTCCGTGACTTTGGAATACTGTCTTTTTGTACTTCAAATAGATTATACTCTGGGGAACAGAATGAAAATGTTTGGCATTGAAGCTCTACACAAAGTGTTTTCACAGCATACTATTATAAGCATCACTTTTGTGGCACTGAAAACTCTAAATATATAGGATCCTTTTAGGAGTTCTGGTTGATACTTAGGTATTTAGCCAGACTGGTTTTGCTCTGCATTCGACTTATGGAGGAATGAGGGTTTCCTCGTGTGTTGTACTGCAAGGGAGTTGCTGAGGGTGACTATGCTCTACAAGTAGTGTTGTTTTCTGCCATACACACTGCTGAGTCTGAGACATTGTCTCTGAGGATTTTGACATCATTCAAACATAACTGCTAAGTTAAAATCAGTTACTTGTCTGCTTTTCTTCCATCAATACCGAGGGATTCCTTGAAAAGGATGGAGAGCCCTTATTAGCTCTCTGAGCTTGCTCTTGAGGAAACACAAATAAGTCAGCCAGGCTTCCCTTTGTGCTAAGCCAGCATGTGCCTCTTTCTAGTGACAAAGAGGTAATGCATGTGGAATTGGCAAAGTTCTGTGTCTCTATAAAATATTTTAAATTCTTTGTCTGTGTACTGTATATTTAAATTCTGGGTACATTTATACATACATATATTTAAAAAAGTATAAAATACATATGCACAAAGGTTTATATTCTGAAATTTGAGCTGTGGTTTCTCCTGCACAGCATGCCAGTAGAAAACATTTTTTCCCAAGCATTGTGTGCATTGGTACAACTTCTGAAACAATAGAGGCCTAATTCTGCCTATCATCCATGTTAATATAAATAAATAGTTATTAATTGGAAAATCATAAATAATTTACATATACAGTTGCATTAGTTTCTCTAAGTAGCACAATATTTTCTAGTTGTTTTGCTACTGAGTAAAGTACAAAGTTCACTTTGGTTTGTAGGACAGGAATCTTGGTTTAATTGGTAACTTTGTAATCTCTAATGTTCAGAAATCTGGAACTATCCCCAACAGACATCAGGGAAGAAACCTCTTAATTAATGCTCAACTCCAGACACTGGAGTTTTTAATCCAGCTTTTCCTCCCTTTATCAAGTTATCTTGCATCTATTTTCAGATGCTGAGCAGATGCTAAGTAGGCTATTCAGTTTGTAAACACAGATAACTATACATGGAGATGTTTTTCTTGTGTTGTAAGTATGTGAGCCATTTTTTTATATTGGGTAATGAATACGTCTGTTTTTCATGATATTAGGTTTTTTCATCTATTTCCAAACCAATTGTTATATACAACACTTTATATTTTTCCCTGCTGAAAAAAAATCATACTTGAAAAAAATTTCACATGAATTTCTGTGCATAAACAGTGGGAAACTAGAAAACCTGTAAACACCCACTGCTAATATTTGAATTCCTTTATACGTTTAAAGATTACTCTTTCAAGTATCTATCTGAGACTTGACTATGCCCAGCTGTAAGAAAAGGATTGCTTACATAAGTAAAAATTACAGAATATCTGTCAAAACTAGCTGTAGATTCTGTAGAAGATTCTCTAATATTAACCTTTATTTCAGATCTAAATAATTTCAGGTAATTAGATTAGGTTTTCAAAATCTGAGAACTCTTCAGCACTTTGTGATTTTCTTGCCAAGAGAAATATGTTTTAGGCTTAGCCAAAAGTCAGAAGTGGTCCAACCATATCTTTACTCCTTAATGGGTGTGCTAGTAGGTTAACCATGCCTTCTGTAAGGATCTTGAGTGTATCACAAGCTGCAAACACCACTCTATTTCTTCCAAAGTCCAAGAACTTAAATCCTTGTTGTTTCCAACTTGGAAAATGTAAATACCATGTAAATGAGAAACCAACTGTATTGATTAGACAGGATTATTTAGGGTATTGAATTAAGGTGTCATTTTAACTCTTATCTTAGTTTTGGTAGGGAGTTCTTCAAAGAAGTGTTTAAAATATATGTGTTCATTAAGTTGTGGTACCACAGATTTTAGAAGCAAAGTGGGAAATGACAAAGCTACAGATGTTTGCATAGCTGTTTTCAGGGTGATTTTGTATTTTGCTGCTGTTTCAGAGTCTGTTTTGGAAAGACCAAGGGAAAAACGTGTTGACACTGCTGTCTGGCACAAAGCAGTTGGGATTGCTAAAACAGTGCCCTTTGTAGACCGACAAGTACTGACAGAGTGAGATAATCAGAGTACCTCAACGGCCTATCTTTGCATTTATAGTGAACTTCTGCTCCACAAATTAACTTACTTTCCCTACTTCCTCCCTCTTTCGATCACCTTGTTTGTTGGTTTGTAAGTTTTAGAATTAGCCTAGGCTAAAACTGATTTAATGCAATCAAAAGACTTCTAATAAAATTCTCCTGATGGTTAAATATTTCTTCCTATGGTGATGGTTTAGGATGAGGCTTTTAATCCATTTTTTTTTCACTACCAAATCAAGTGGGATTCATGGTGTATCAACTTCTTTAATTTTTGGATCTAAATACATATTTATAGGCTCTATTTCCCTAAAAAAATATAGCTAATTTCTGATCAGTGTACCATGTATTTTTATGTAAATTCTGCTGATAAACAATAATGTTTTATAAATAGTTTCCTTATGGCAGTTCATTTGAGAAACCTTCAAAATCCTTTAAGACCTTAATCTGAGCAGAAAAGCATTAAGCTAAAGAAAAAGTATGTTTTATGTAAAATGATACAAGAAGCTTGAAAGTAGAGGGAAGGGTAAGAGATAAGACTAATTATCTGACAAGAGCATGCTGTGAGCTGCAGGATGGTGAGTCTCAGGTTTTCCTCTAAGAGTCTGTAGGGATGAATTCAATTTTACTGGAGGTCCTTCCAATCATTCTTCCAATGAAAATGCTGAAGAAAATTATGCTTGCATAGATACGAGAAGATTGTAAATTTTTTAAGGTTATATTCTGCTAGTTGGACCTGACAGCTCTTTTAACTTTAGTGTTTCTGTTGCGAAATATGGAGTAATCGATAAAGGAAAAAATTAATTCCTGTTAATACAAATTTTAGGAACTAAGAGACTTTTGGTTGATGCTTTCAGTGCTGTGAACACACTTAATTTGTGAAACTACTGAGGATCAGATTGGGTTTCCCTGTTTGATAAAATATAGAAACAATTTTAAAATCTAGGTCATGCATGCTACCTTTAAGATTTAAAGCTAGATTTCAGTTTGTTGTGAAAAAAGATGCTGAAAAATTCTGGTTCTCCTAGCTACTCTGAAGGTCTTGGGTTAGAACTTTAAGTCATACCATTGAGGAAATCAAAACAAAATATGAATTACTTATAGTAGCTGTCTCTCTACTTTCCAAACTTAGTGCTAGAGAACTTAGCAGAGGTGATATGGCAGAGGCAAAATTTAGTTGATTAGCTGAGAGGAAGCATTTTAGAAGACAGTCTTGCATAGCTTTCTATTTAAGCAAAATGTCTTAAATAAATTTTAGTTCCGGGGCATAGTTCATTTGCCCCACAACCACTTAACTAATATTAAAGGAGAAACAGTAATTAGACTTGGAAATTAGAACTACTGCATCACCAACTTAATTTGTCACGATCTGTCTCTACAATGACCTTTCACAGTGCTGCCTGTAATTCCTCAACACAGATGTTACCTCACAAAGGAACACTTTTAATTGCCTCCTCCTTAGCATTAGTCCATCATCTTTCAACACACAGCTCTTCCTATGCCTTAGAAATACTGGTTATGGTGCTGCTCTCAGCCTTAGGAGCCAGGGTGACCAAGTCCCTGACAACAGACAGGAAATAATCTCATCATTTCCACTCTGTGGGAGGGAAATTGTCAAATGCATAATGGACCCACTACGGTGTTGTATTCTCTCATTTCAGAGGGGTAGAAAGGACCTCAGAAATGTTTGGGATATGCTGATGAGCACACCTGTTTCAAATAATAAACTGGAATTATTGATGACTGTGTAAAAAATAAGGAGGAAGGGAGAGGGTGCGTGAGTAAAGGAGAATGTTCCTCCATGAAATTTTGCATGTCTAAATTAAAAATTCTGAATGAATCTGATGCAGTAGCGAAATGAACAATCATAAAGGTAACCTGAGTGGAAAGAAATAAAGTTTAAATGCACTTTACATAGAAACTACAGGCTTATTGTACATTAGGATTTCTTTTCTGACAAAATGACAACTACAGTCCATTAACAATTTGACTGGATTCTAAATTCATCATAGCAATTTACTCACTTACTTGATCCAGTATAGCAACCTTCTGTTTCTAGGAGTAATTTGGTTAAAATATACAATTAAATTATAGCTAATTTAGTGAATTAGACCTGACTGTGATCACATGCGGAAAACATATTTTTAACTGGGTCCTTCCTACAATAGCTGATGCTTACCTGACATCCACGTTAATTTTTTTCCAGTTATTGAAGAATTTTCAGAAGTGGAGAATTGAATGCCCAGAAATAAGTGCAGATTTACAGCCATCTTCTGTTCTTGGTCTTTTGCAAGCTGGCTATCATGGAGTCCTAAGATCAAGAGACCCACATGGAAGCAAAGTTCTAATATACAGAATTGGTGAGTGACAAAATTGCTTGGAACAGTTTCACACCTGATTCTGACACTGAAGTTTTTGGGCTTTTGTTTGTTTGCTTTGTTTTGGTTTGTGGTTTGTTTATTTTTTATCACTATTTCAGCAGCAAGCCAGAAATATTTTACAGGCACAACTGCAGGGGTTGAAAAAACTAGATTATATCAGAAAATCGTAACTAGAAAGGTAACATATTTATATTCCTTGCTAGAGATACATTTACATTAATATAAAGGTGAATATGCTGAGCTGTAACAGTTAATTAGATATTTATACTTATATATTGGTATGGCTAAAGCTGTACAATCCCTTATGAAGAACATAATTTTCTTTTTTAGTGAAACTCTTGTTGCATAGAAAGAATATTAAGTGTCAAAACTTGTAAGATTAGGTGGGTTTTGGCTCTGAGTACCCCAACAATCATTTGACTTCATATAAATTTTCAAAGCCATGGGCTCAGACTGTGGTACTGATGCAGATGCAGTACGAAGCAGGGAGAAGACAAAAAAAGATGTACACCTAGTCATGTATCAGTGTTCAGTTTAGGCTTGGATGAGCAGTTCACCAGGTTATCACTGTTTACTTGTAGCCAAAGAGCCCTAACTAACACTTGGAAAATGCTTGATGCACCTCCCAAAAATATTTTCAAGAAGTACATAGTTAAATGAACACCATGTCTCTTTATGCTTGTTTTCGACAGAGACAATATTTTTGCCAACTTTCAAAGAATTGTCTTATTATCAGCTGGTCTAGTAGACAGTTGTGCCTTCTAAAGCTTTCTTCTAATGTTAAGGCTCATTCCATGCAAAGTTTTGCTTAGGCCTCAGAAAATAAATAGGTGAGATTCACTGAATTGTGCCAGAATTACGGTGCTAAAAAAAAAAGTTATATTAATTGATTGGATTGATGATCTGCAACTTCTGATAGCATGACTGTTACTGAATATTACCTTGTGCTGGGTCTATGGACATAGGTAGAACATGCTACAGTACATGGTACCATCTACTAAAAGAGCATTAAAGACGAGTGCAAGAGCAGGCACACAAAGTAACTTATACATTGACAAAACAGTTTGTTTCAGGAACTTTGTTATTGTTGGTTAATTCTTATTCCTGAGAAGGTGTAGGAAGAAAAAGTGCAGGTGTATGGGATATTCTTATGGCAATGCAGGGTAATCTATCTTCTCTTCAGGACAATGGGATCCCAGTTTGTTTACAGCATACGATGTGTTTCGTGTAAGTCTCATCACATCTGAACTCATTGTAAAGGAAATTGAGACTCAGCGAAATGGAGTCAAGGCCATCTTTGACCTTCAAGGGTGGAGATTTGCTCATGCTTTTCAAATCAGTCCAGCAGTGGCTAAGAAAATTGCTGCTGTTCTCACAGTAAGTATGACATGCTTTATCCAACTTCATTG
>VZTR01008196.1:118562-166093 GCA_013400775.1 Chaetops frenatus | reverse complement strand
CAACTTCATTGCTATGATTTCCAATTTTTCATCTCTTCCAAGCTATAGTAAATTTTCTCCATAGACATTCTCAGACTATGCAACTTAGAAGGGAAAAATCCTAAATCCATTACAAGTCATGGGTTGTCCTTGATTTTACTTACAGGTTATCCTTCTATAGCAGTAAATGCCCTCTAACTTCTGGTACCTTATAACTCCACCAGCATGTTATGACACTATAATTTCCTGACTGGAAGAGATGAAGCCCAGTTTTAGAAGGACCTATGTTTGCTATCCTGTTTCATCTCTTCTCTTCCATTCTTCTGTGCATTATCTCAATATTTAAAGTATTTATTCCTAACTCAGAGAATATTAAAAGTAGCATGCACTATGAGTAGTTATGAGCAAGACACTCCTAACTTGTTGCCAGTAGGGATGATGCTTATGTGATCTTCCATCTGCTTGCAAGGGAGTGTAGAATGTTTATGTTCTGCTTGCTTTCTTCCTCCCAACATAAGCACTATAAGTGCAAACCACTGCTACCTCACCGCCTATTTTTCACAAAACTTCTCAGGACTTTACTGTCTTGAAGGCTTACTCCTTTCTGCCAAATTCAGTTGACCTTCACCACTGGATGTGAAAGAAAAAATAATTAAAGGAAAAAGGGGTCAGAAAATTGACAGGCAAGCTACAGTGTAGTCTTATAATCTTATTTTCCTGCAGAAGTTGTGTTGGAAGTCAGTAATAATAAAACTGTTAGCCTGTGATGTGGAAATGAGCCAGGGAGATAATCTCTTGCTCTGATTTGGTAAGGTTCATATCTGAGATTCAATCAAAGCTTAGTCATTGAATTAATATCATCAGAACTTCAGATGTTCTTCCTTTCTGGTATCTGCTGTAAAACTTTAGTAAAACCATTAGGTATTCCAAACTTTGCACATATAGATTAAGAACTGTTTGTGTTATGCAGTCTTGGGTCAGATCTCATGAAAACAGGACTAGTGGGAGGGTTTCAGTTGATTTCTGAGGTAGTAAACAGATTACTAGGAATTTTTTGAACCTTCAAGTGGAGCAGAAAGGTTTCAATCCATTATCTCAAAGCAGGAAATTCTTTGAATATGATGTTTCCATCTTGACCTATTTGTGATTTGTTCAATGTTTTTCAAACTTTTAAATGTTTATCCTAGCTATGGGAGGAAAAAAAAAAAATCTAAAAATATGTGTTTCCTGTGTTGTTTTCTAAGAAGAGAAAGAATTATAACTATTTTTTTTCCCCCTGATTCCTTTCATCACTTTTAACTGGATTTGTAAATTTTATCCAGAGATTATGTTAGTGTTGTTCAGTATCACAGAACCATAGAATATGTTAAGTTGGAAGGGACTCATCAGAATCATTGAGACCACATTCTGGCCCCATGCAGGACATCCCAAGACTCACATCATGTGCCTGAGAGCATTGTCCAAACACTTCTTGAACTCTGTCAGGCTGGTGCTGTGACCACTTCCCTGGGGAGCCTGTTCCAGTGCCCAACCACCCTCTAAGTGAAGAACTTTTCCCTGATCCAACCTAAACCTCTCTTGGCACAACTTCAGGCCATTTCCTTGGATCTTGAAGACCTTAATGAGGTCTCCCCTCAGTCTGCTCCAGGTTGAACAAACCAAGATACCTCAGCCACTCCTCATAAGATTTCCCTTTCAGACTCTTCACCATTCTTGTGGCCCTCCTTTGGACACTCTCTAATAGCTTAATGTCTTTCTTATATGGTGGTGCCCAAAACTGCTCACAGGACTCAAGGTGAGAGTGCTTCAGTGCAGAGCACAGTGGGACAACCCCCTCCCTATCCTGGCTGGAGGTGCTGTGCCTGATGCACCCAATGGCATGCTTAATGCATTCCAGGAAATGCTTATGTGTAAAAGTTAAAAAACCTTAGTTTTAACCCTGTGTTTTATTCAAGAGATTTTTCTTGCAAATTACTATCCTTTATCAAGAAACAGAAGTTAATAGAAAGGAAGTCTGCACTAAGGAATGGAAAGCATAGAATGAATAATAAGTGACATTATCTTGAAAAATCTGTTATCCCTGGCAGAAAACTGTTTAGTGAAAATCATGATAGTAGACTTTAAGTATATGATAACCCATAATAACATTAAGTAAACATACAAGCTGATAGTTTTAAAGGTCTCTATAATGCATTAAAATCTAAAATGAGTGGCACTGAAGAAATGTATTGGGTTTGTTTGGGTTTTTTTTCCTTAGAACTGTTGAACTAGTGAGGAGATGTGTTTGTGAGAATTACCATTTTTATAAGCAGAAAACATCTGGTTCAGAGGTAGTATCAGGTGGGATATGAATGGAAGATTTACTTTCCCCATTGCACAAAGATTGTTTTGAGCACTGCCATATTTTCTTTTGAATTTCAAAGACCTGAAACTTTTAAATGAATGCAAGTAGAATCCAAGTTATTTTATATTATGAAGGCTGTATAGCAGACATTTTTTAAACTCCATTGAAACAGTAAACTTGTCATAAAGCTGAACCCCTGGCTTGGCCAAATTCCTAGTAATTTCACATTTTATCTCTAAACTATAAATATAATTTATTTAATTTAAACTTAGTATCTTCAATAGTTTATATGTATTTATGTATTATCCTTCAGGCTGTGAATTGCCAGTAATAGCACATACCTATCTAGCTTTTTTGTAAATTAGTAGCAGAATCTTGTGAAAAACTGTGTTTTAGAAGAAAAGTTGAGCACAAGGTTTGTGTACAATACTTATGTGCAGTTTGGTGATAGTTTTCTTTTTTCTTTTTCTGTTTGTTTGTTTTTAATATTCAATCTCGCCTCATACTGGGATTAAAAAATGGTGAGATTTTTTCCTTCTAATAGGAGGAACAAGATATGAATTTTCTAAATATTGTTCTTAGTTTACGCTGCTACAACACTACAAAATGTAGGAATGGCAAGGTCAGAAGTTATGATTTAACCTATGGACTAGACAGTTTTCACAGGCTTGTCCTTAGTAATAGAGATGTTTCAATAATACTTTCTCTTCCTTATTCTGTTTTTCATGTATGCTGGCAGGATTCCTTTCCACTGAAAGTTCGAGGTATCCACTTGATTAACGAGCCTTTATTCTTCCACCCAGTCTTCACTCTAATTAAGCCTTTTCTCACTGAAAAAATAAAGCAACGGGTGAGTGCACACAAATATTTCTTTCTGCTACAAAACCCTTATATGACAATCTGTAGAGCTTCCCTTAGGCTTTGTTACTGCTGAGTACTGAAGAGCATAAATAATTTTTGTTTGTTAGTGCCGTAGAGACCTCCAGAATCTAAGTGTAAAGCATTTGCACTTAGTCAGAACACCAGTCGCAAGTGGTGCTGTTATCACTACTCTAAATATAAAAAACACTGTGACACAAAGAGGTTAAATAATTTGCTTGAGGTCACAAACAATGCCTCTGCAGAACTAGAAAGAAATAGGTCCTGGATTTCCTAGTACTCTGCCTATAAATGACGAGAAAATTATCACTGAACAGTGTTTTATGCTCCAAGATGTACAAAATTAGTAAAAGACAACTCTTTAGCTCTGACAGACCTCCAGAGGCATTTATCAATCAAAAACTGGTCAGACTTACCTTCTAAGTTTTTTTCCAAATAGCTTCTTAGTTGCTTTAAATAGTTTTGCAGTTATAGATCTGCAAATAGATTTGTATTTGGATGCAAAAGCATGCCGAGGACTATGGTTTATTGCAGCATAGGAAAAATATTGGAGTTTTCAGTTGGTACAGAAGTGGAGTGTTAAGAGTAGGACTAAGGTACAAAATAGGCAGCTCTGCCTATTGTTCTTCCCGTTCTGAAGCCTCCTTTTCTTGGCACATGGAACTTGGGCATCTGCATAGCCACTGCATGCCAGGACAGTGGATCCTAGAGAAGTATCAGATTGGAAGTAATGAACAAAGCTTCAAAATAGCTACAATAAAGCAAGAGGAGAAGAACCAAACTACAGTATTGCAAGGGTTAAAGTGGAGAAGTAGTCCAGAATCTAATTCCAGTTGGAACTGAATGATAATGACTGATACTTAGATTCTGTTGAGTATCTTCCTTGACACGTGTCTGAACCTACATACATGCTAAGTAATCTTGTTTTTAAATACATGTAGCAGGACCAGATAGTAATGGCTAGGAGCCAGACAGGGCTCTTTTCTTGGAAGTGACTGAAGGGCAAGTACAAGATATCATGATGAAACAAATCACCAGTCTTCCCATGGTTTAGCTCAGTTTAGCAGTTTGGATGTAGTGGGTAGTCTCCTCAGCATTGCTAAACCAGTCTGGAACAAGTGTATGGTTAGTTTTGGCTCCTGTGCTCACAGCTACATAAAATTCAGTTCTCAGGTTGTAGTCCATCCTTCACTGGCCTTCAGATTCAGTGCAGGACAGAGTTTGAGCACCTAGGTGAAACTCACAAGGTAATTTCTTCTTCTTTTAAGGAGCTCATTATGAACAAATGCACTCATTTAGTTAAACTGAGCTGCTTAAACTGGTCCAGCTCTTGTAGTGAGATGCTCTGCTGCCTGTTCTCTAGCATTCATACCCAAGTAAATGCTTTTAATATTTTGGTTTAGGTGTACATGCATGGAAATAACTACTTGCAGAGTTTGACCGAACACTTCCCCATCAGCATTCTCCCACAGGAATATGGAGGGGAGGAAGTCTCCATTGAAGAGCTGGCCAAGGAGTGGACTGACTTCATAATGGCATCTGCAGATTATCTTCAGAGCATTTCTCTGGTTGCCTAGGAATAATCTTAATGCAGTATTTTATAAATTCTTGAGCACTGGAATTGGAAATAAGTTTAATATGAAAGCTTCCATCGTGAATGAAACCAGTATGTCTTTGCAGGGCACTGAATGTTATATTGGCTGCACTTTTATACTAACTGGAGTCTATCAGTTTGTATGTCTGAAGAGATTATGAATTTTGTAGCACTGTTTGTAATTGACTAACTTGTATGCAAGAAAGCTGAAGAGTGCATTGGATATCAGATTGGTACTGCTGCTGTTAAGTTTTTGGTGACAACTCGTCTGTAATAATGCGGTCCAGAACCTTACACTTAGCTCTTGTATCTTTCAAGACAATAGGATACAAAACAAAGAACAAGCTGTGAGTAAGGTAGTTTGTTGCAGAAATAAGACTACAGGGCTAATTTCCAAGGAGTGAAGAGGCTGCTTTTTGGATTGATTCTCAGGGAAAAAGGCTGTTTTGTTAGTTTGTGTCAAATTGAAAATTAGTCAGGAATAGTGAGACATTTGTGTTACTCTTTGTGCTGCTTGTGCAGCTTCCCTTCTTGTGCTAATTAACAGAGTAATCTTCAAGTTTTGTAGAAAAAGCTGGTGAAAACAGGATGTACTGTTCTCCAAAGGACAGAGTGAATCATGAGAAGGAACTGGTAAGAAAGTCAAAACAACCTTGAAAATTCTTATTTTCTTTCTTCAAGGTGATACTGTTTATGGGCAACTATAAGTAACTCAGATTATTATCCTTTAATCCCTAGTGTAGAGGACAACAGAGGTCAAAAGTTTTCAGCTGTTTGCATTATCTGTTTGTTTCAGGGGGTAATATAGGTTATCCTTTGCAGAACTGAACTTTAGAAATATCTGTTGAGCGTTTTAAGGGTGCTTGGAGGTCACTTTGGACCTCAGCATAGGAGATGTTTGGTATCTTCATTTCATTTTCAGTACAGTAATTGACAGCTTGCTAGTCTATTTGCTGTTGGCCACTGGGAGAAATGATTTTTAATTTCCATTGAGATTACATCTTCATTTCTGTAGGGGTAATAAAAAAACCTCCATACTTACTGGAAAGAGGTTTTTGTTTTGTTCTGAAGGGGCATTATTGACATATGAACACTGCATGTGTAAAAGCCATCTCTCACTCTATATAGCAGTATCATCCTGCAATCCCCTGTATTTAGTAATCTCAACCATTATTTTACTTTTCTCTCAACTTTTTCCTAAAATCTCTGTTGGTATACCAACCGCTAAAGTTCATCTACCTAGTTCTTAACTCTATTTTGTTTTTGCATAAGCACTACATATTTAAGCATTCCATATGAATTTTCCATAAATAAATCCATAAAAATGCTTTTATCTCAGGTAGCTAGAAATTACGAATTCAGTTATTTTGTAATCTTTAGGACATTAGGATGGTATGTAGGCTTAGGGGAGAGAAATGAAACTATCCTATTATATTAGAAATGTCTTACTTTAGTTTATGATTAATAAGACATTATTGCAAGAGTCATTGGAAACTAGTCTTTATTAGCAAGAGGAACATCTATGAAAGGCCCATTAGAGTACTTGTTGGTTGTAGTTTCTTCTGCTGTGGTAAGATCAATGCCAGAAATTCTTTCAAAACTGATAACTTCTTTTTTTTTTTTTTTTTCCTTCCAATTTCTGAATTTCCTCAAGTGCATTTTTCACTTTTCTTTTTCAAAATATTTTTGGTATGGGACCTAAATTTAAAGAAACCTTTTTCAGATGTATGATTCTATGAAAATGTATTTCATATATATATTTTTTTTCTCAGATTGAACTATTTTGTGATACAAAAGCTCCTTAAATAGAGGAGTTCAATGAACTGTGAATTCTTCTTTATAAGAAAATAGACTAAGTAGTCAGGTATCTGGCAATTGTTGAAGTGTGTAACTCAAGTTCCAAGTAATTTACCACCTAAAGAAGCAAAGCTATTGTCTTAATATTACAGTCCTTCAATTTTAATCTGTGAATGTAAACAGCACAAAGGAATGAACCATGTTTCAGTGAACAAGAAAATTTAAACTTTTCCTATGAAACCAATCTGGGATTGCTACTGGTTTATGTAGCAGAAACCTCATTTGATTGCATATGCAATGCATATGCATATTTAGCTGGGGCTTTTTGATCTTTATTTGGACTTCACCAGCTCTGTGAATATCAAGTCCTAAATGTCTTAAAATACCCTGATCCTGCATGTTTGCATAACACAACAGTTAGAGCACTGAGTGCAGTTTTTTTTTTCCTGAGCTGTTAATTATTTTTTAATGTTTACATATTATGTAGGAGGTGGGAACTCTTAATTGCCATTGCTGCTAATAATAAGGACACAAGATAATTGGAACATCTACATAATGAATGGTGGAGATATTGGTACGATGCCGGGTGGTTACGATGCAGCTTTGAGCAGCAGTCAACCAAACAAAGATCCCTAAGTGCATTATTCTTTATAAACAGCGGGAGTGCCTCTAAAAAAAAATAAAGTTACTGTTAAACGGTGCAAATATAATTTACTACTGACTGAATGCACGATGTGATGCACAATTTTNCCGAGCCGAGCCGAGCCGTGCCCGGAGCCGTTAGCTGCGGCCGGCGGTGGCCATGGGGCGCCTGGCAGGGCTCGCTCCCGTGGCGGCCGCCGCGCTCCTCCTGGGGCTGCTGCGCTGCGGCTCCGCCGCCTCCCTGTGGCGGCGCGACCTCCCGGCGGAGCGCAATGACAGACCCATCATCGGTAAGGGGCCGCGGGGCCGCCGCGCACCCTGCCTTGGCCATGCCCGGGCCGGGAAGTCTCTCCCGGAGACGAGGTTTGGCTAGAGGTGGTACACGCTTTCTCTAAAAATCGAGCTTATTTGAGAGAAGTTACAGGGCCGAGCAGTCATAGCCGGGAAGCCCAGTCTTAGTCAGATCATGTGTGTTTATGTGGTACCTTGTGACGGGGCACGGTAATTGATGGCCCGGTGTCTGGGTGCCTGCAGCCTCTGTGGGCAGTAAGTGTATCGCTGCAAGCTGGCGTGTGGGAAAGGGGAGCTTAATGAATGAATAGGAGCGCGAGTCTTAGGAGGAGCGGCTGAGGAACCTGGAGTGGTTTGGGCTGGAGAAGAGAAGGCTCAGGGGTGGCCTTACCGCTCTTTACAATTGCCTGAAAGGAGGTTGTAGTCAGGTGGGAGTCGTTCTCTTCTCGGCAACCAGCAGTAGGACAAGAGGACAGTCTTAAGCTACCTAGTGGAGGTTTAGGTAGGAGACATCAGAAAGAATTTCCTCACAGAAAGGGTGATTAAGAAACTGTAATGGACTACCCAGGGAGGTGGTGAAATCACCTTGGTGGTGTTAAGGAAAGACTGGACATGGCACTTGTTTCATGGTCTCGTTGACAGTCATAGNGTGGGCAGTAAGTGTATCGCTGCAAGCTGGCGTGTGGGAAAGGGGAGCTTAATGAATGAATAGGAGCGCGAGTCTTAGGAGGAGCGGCTGAGGAACCTGGAGTGGTTTGGGCTGGAGAAGAGAAGGCTCAGGGGTGGCCTTACCGCTCTTTACAATTGCCTGAAAGGAGGTTGTAGTCAGGTGGGAGTCGTTCTCTTCTCGGCAACCAGCAGTAGGACAAGAGGACAGTCTTAAGCTACCTAGTGGAGGTTTAGGTAGGAGACATCAGAAAGAATTTCCTCACAGAAAGGGTGATTAAGAAACTGTAATGGACTACCCAGGGAGGTGGTGAAATCACCTTGGTGGTGTTAAGGAAAGACTGGACATGGCACTTGTTTCATGGTCTCGTTGACAGTCATAGGTTGGATTTGATGATCTCAGAGGTCTTTTCCAACCTTATTGATTCAGTGATTCTGTGATTTTTCTTTCAGTGTGTAGAATTTGCCATTTTTACAGTGCTAATTTTCTTCCTTGGGCCCTTCAGGGATATTGTCACAGGAATGTCACTTTGATGAGTACCAGCGATTTGGAAGATCTTATATTGCAGCTTCATATGTGAAATTTGTGGAATCTGCTGGTGCTCGAGCTGTGCCAATAAGGTACATTTTTTATATCCTTAGGAGTGGATAATAATTGTATTGTGTGAGGTATGTACCATTTTAGAGGCACAGAAAGTAGTTCTGCTGCTTTTCTGAGTGTTTATTGCTCCTCAAAGACCATTTGAAGATGCCACTTCTCAGAGAGTTTCAGAAATCAGAATAAAGGCAGAGTGGAACATGTACTTTTTAATCCTTATGCTACTAGTCTTTCTTTGAAAAGTTCTAATTTTTTTCACCAGCAAAATTGCCTTCTGTAGTTTGCATGCATGGTTTTTGAAGTTAGCTATATTCGGTGTACTGTGTAACACTTATAGATACCTAGATACATATCTATATCTTTTTTCATATTCTGTAGCCCTAGAATTCAAGGAATTAAGGAAGGCTATTGGTACTCCTTTAAGGAAACAAAGTCCAATTCTATTCAAACTATGGGTCACTAACTCCTTGTATTTTGGTTGTTTGGTAAAAAGTAGCAGTTAAAGTAACAGCTGGTGGTACTTCATACCAACACTTAGCTATAAAATATTAAGTGCACTGAAACCATATGATAAAATTATAAATTTCAGTACTTAAAAACAAAACTCATACAGCNCACGCTTTCTCTAAAAATCGAGCTTATTTGAGAGAAGTTACAGGGCCGAGCAGTCATAGCCGGGAAGCCCAGTCTTAGTCAGATCATGTGTGTTTATGTGGTACCTTGTGACGGGGCACGGTAATTGATGGCCCGGTGTCTGGGTGCCTGCAGCCTCTGTGGGCAGTAAGTGTATCGCTGCAAGCTGGCGTGTGGGAAAGGGGAGCTTAATGAATGAATAGGAGCGCGAGTCTTAGGAGGAGCGGCTGAGGAACCTGGAGTGGTTTGGGCTGGAGAAGAGAAGGCTCAGGGGTGGCCTTACCGCTCTTTACAATTGCCTGAAAGGAGGTTGTAGTCAGGTGGGAGTCGTTCTCTTCTCGGCAACCAGCAGTAGGACAAGAGGACAGTCTTAAGCTACCTAGTGGAGGTTTAGGTAGGAGACATCAGAAAGAATTTCCTCACAGAAAGGGTGATTAAGAAACTGTAATGGACTACCCAGGGAGGTGGTGAAATCACCTTGGTGGTGTTAAGGAAAGACTGGACATGGCACTTGTTTCATGGTCTCGTTGACAGTCATAGGTTGGATTTGATGATCTCAGAGGTCTTTTCCAACCTTATTGATTCAGTGATTCTGTGATTTTTCTTTCAGTGTGTAGAATTTGCCATTTTTACAGTGCTAATTTTCTTCCTTGGGCCCTTCAGGGATATTGTCACAAGAATGTCACTTTGATGAGTACCAGCGATTTGGAAGATCTTATATTGCAGCTTCATATGTGAAATTTGTGGAATCTGCTGGTGCTCGAGCTGTGCCAATAAGGTACATTTTTTATATCCTTAGGAGTGGATAATAATTGTATTGTGTGAGGTATGTACCATTTTAGAGGCACAGAAAGTAGTTCTGCTGCTTTTCTGAGTGTTTATTGCTCCTCAAAGACCATTTGAAGATGCCACTTCTCAGAGAGTTTCAGAAATCAGAATAAAGGCAGAGTGGAACATGTACTTTTTAATACTTATGCTACTAGTCTTTCTTTGAAAAGTTCTAATTTTTTTCACCAGCAAAATTGCCTTCTGTAGTTTGCATGCATGGTTTTTGAAGTTAGCTATATTCGGTGTACTGTGTAACACGTATAGATACCTAGATACATATCTATATCTTTTTTCACATTCTGTAGCCCTAGAATTCAAGGAATTAAGGAAGGCTATTGGTACTCCTTTAAGGAAACAAAGTCCAATTCTATNTTTTTTTCACCAGCAAAATTGCCTTCTGTAGTTTGCATGCATGGTTTTTGAAGTTAGCTATATTCGGTGTACTGTGTAACACGTATAGATACCTAGATACATATCTATATCTTTTTTCACATTCTGTAGCCCTAGAATTCAAGGAATTAAGGAAGGCTATTGGTACTCCTTTAAGGAAACAAAGTCCAATTCTATTCAAACTATGGGTCACTAACTCCTTGTATTTTGGTTGTTTGGTAAAAAGTAGCAGTTAAAGTAACAGCTGGTGGTACTTCATACCAACACTTAGCTATAAAATATTAAGTGCACTGAAACCATATGATAAAATTATAAATTTCAGTACTTAAAAATAATACTCATACAGCTGCAGAAAAATAAAATAGGATGTATCTACACAGTCCAATAAGAGCACCACTTAAGTGCCCGAATTAGAAGCCAGCATTCCTCACGTAGCTGCTGGAGCTTTCAGAATGTTTGTTGACCAGGAGCTTCACCAATGAATGGATGCTTCTAATTCTGGCAATTAAGTTACTTGCAGCAAAGCCGAACACTTTCACTTACACCCAGCATATCAGTTCTGCAGAAGTGTAGCCATATGTGCTGCTTTTGGCTGGGGTGGAGTTAATTTTCTTCACAGTAGCTGGTGTGGGGGTGTGTTTTGGATTTGTGCTGAACACAGGGTTGATAATATAGAGATGTTTTTGTTATGTCTGAGCAGGGCTTACAACAGGCCCAAGGCCTTTTCTGCTTTTCGAGCTGCCTTGTTGGCAAGGAGGCTGGGGGTGCATGGGTGTGACCCACTGTTTGCAGCTCTGCCCTTCTTGGAGTCAGTTGGAAACCGGAGTTGCCAGTCTGCAGGAAATAATAACCATGCCATTCATGTAAATGGTAAATTTTTCAAGTGTCTGCAAAAGGGTCTCAGAGCAGCTCCTCAGGAACTGTACCTGACAGGGCCCTTTTTTCGATCTTGTGGATCAAGCTGTTTAAAGTGAAAAGTTTCATTTGATTTGTCTCTATTTTATTCTGTTTAAAGCATGCCTTCTGCATATTTTCTGTCAGACATTTGTGTTCAATAGAGATGATACGTATTTTGTATGTATTCTTTAATTTTTTTTGGTGTTTCAGATTAAATCTTACAGATGAAGAATATGATAAAATATTCCACTCTATTAACGGGTGAGTCCTGAGCACTGATTGTCTGTTGAAAGACATGATAGTTCTGTTTTTGAGCTCTGCTGTGTTATCAAGAACATTGTCTTCCTGCTCTCTCTTGAGGTTGTGCTGGGCACTGCATACATGAAAATATGTTCTAAGACACAGAATGCATTATTTCAACCAGTACTGGTGTGCTGCCTTTCCTTCCTTGAGGAACACATCAAATAATCTGCAACAGTGCCAAACAGCATCTTGGCATTCTCTTGTGCTTGTCTGCAGGCAGGAAGAAGTGGCAGTATAGTTATGAGCAGTTTTGCAAGTGGGATACTCAACTTCCTCTTTGTTAATTTTTTTGTCTTCTGCATTTGAGCAGTCGCATTCATTTTGATATTTAATAGCTCTTGCTTGGTATTTCACCTCTGTTTCTACCCTTTCTTCCCTCATTCAGTCCTTTTTGTATATCCTCTGTTACAAAAGGTTCTGATTTCCCTTCTCTTCTACTCTTTTCTCCATCTTGCTACTTGAGTGGTCTGTCTTGCCCGTTGTGATTCTGTGGCTTAGGTCTTTGTTAGAAAAACTTCCGGTCTTTGCAGGGGGTCTGTGGCAACTGGCCACCCCTGTGTTTCAAAATGTGGGATCATGTGATCTTGCCTTACAGATTTTATTGTGGACTAAACAACATCAAAATCTTTTATGTTTTTTCAGCCTCATGCTAAAAGTTCCAGAGCCTCATACGTGATTGGGCTACTTTAGTTCATAAGATGAGCATCTTAAACCATGAATCCATTTTTTAAGCTTATGCATTTACTAGAATGATAATCTGCATGTGTAGACCTTGCATGTTTAGACCTTTAGCTGTCTGGCCAGTGCACTGTCCTCCTACATCGACATGCCCAGGACACTGAGACCTGGGTCTTTGCACTTCTGTGCTATGAGTATGATAGTGATGCTTTCTCTGCTGTGTCCTGTTGGAGACAAAATGAATCATTTCCTGCCTTTCTCATGGCTACCAGCTTCACTTTGGTTGTCGAAAGGGCTTTCCACCAATGGGGTCTCATTGTTTTCTACCTCACCATCTACGTCAATGCAGAAGAAACTGTTTGTCAAGTAGATCCACTTCCTTTGTTCTTCTGTCTTGCAGTCAGAATTCAGATGAGTTTGTGTTATGTAGGTGAGCAAGGATGGTCTGTATTTCCTCCTGTGGCCCTCTACTGTCACCTGTTGGCTTCCATGATAAAACTGTATGTAAATAACAAAAAGGAGCGCTGGAGAGAATGACTTTTGTTCTGTAGAAATTCAGAATAAGGAGGAGATACATTGACCTTTCATATTGTTCTTTGAAGTTGGAAATTACTTACTATTAAATACTACCTACTTAAAATCATGAAAAATCATATAGTTAAAGACATATCATTTTATAATTGTAGTCCTGAGGTAACCATTGAAATAAGCAGTGGAAATCACCAGCTCTAACCAGTTAGAGATACTGGAATACAAGTAGTTGCATTTCAATCTGCTTATGACAATGTCAAGCCATTATCATTGCTACTTAATGGGTTATTTCCTTTTTGCATTAGCAAAAATGACAATCATTTTTCCTAACTAGTATAGTCCAGGTCTTGGTTTGAACAGGTGGAGTGAATTTTCTACCACTTCCAGGTAAAGATCACCTTATTCATCTAATTAGATCTCTGAAGAAATCTGTAATCTGGCCTGTTTCAAAAATACCTTCAGCTGTATTAATTTTCAGTGTTGACACTGGGAAGTAAAGTTTTTTGTATTTTTGTGAATACTACTTTTCCACCAAATACTTGATGGCTTTTACATGAGCCTGTGCATTACTCACTTTGAAAAAACCTGGTCACAAGAGTTTAAATGCACATTTGCTCTGCCAATTCTTAGGATCATTTGAGATGTTAGTTGTTTCCAACTGCTTGTTAGTATTTCACTGATACGGATTACCATTTCCAGAGCACAGAAATGTAGAGGAAATCCTACACCTGTTTAGGTAAAAAGTCAACATCTAATGAATGTGACCTGAGTAAATCCAGTTGAGGTTCTGCAGCAGTGGGTTAGGGAATGCTCACACATCCAGTTCTGTTGGTTCTGCAGGCACTGTTCCAGCTACAGTCTGAAGAGGCTTCCTTTATTTCATGTTAGTGTTTCGGATGGTATTTGATTATTTTCTTTGTCATCATGTGTCCATATGAATTCTCTGCTAGACTGTACTGAATATTTTTCTTCTGTGGTGTTTGTTTGGGTTTGGGGAGCCACACAGGGAATTGTCATTCCTGATTATATGTTTTTGTGGAAAAAGCTTGTGCACTATTTCTTTGAAATTGTCCCGGCAATTGCTTTGCCTTCCTTAGCTCTGTGGGATCATTTGTGACCAAACATTATGGTCAAATGTACTTTTCTTCCTTTTTGATGGGAACTTTTTGATCTGTGTGGTCTTCAATAAGTGGGTCAATATGCCAGGGTGACAATTACACTTTTCTGAAATTGAACAGAGTTGAGATGAGTTGAGATTTGGGCTGGAATTTTAAAGTGGTGACAAGAGCCAGCTGAGAGTCAGAACAGGAACTGACAGTGTTAGGGCTTGCAACCCTTTTGTATACCAGCTGAAGTCTCTGTGTTTTATGTATTTTCTGTTTACTTTCTCCTTCCATATGTTGCATTAGGCTTGATCTATACTTTCTGATAGAGTAACCTTTCATAGTGGAAGAATGCTAAGAACATTATGATTAAGTTAGAGGCTGAAACACCTAAAGTTAGCTGTCTGCCTGTGCACTAGCTGTCCAAACTCATATAATTAATGTAATGCTAGTCAGTACAGCCAGTAGAGCCAGTAGGGCTGTTCAACTTACCTACCACTCAGAGGTCTGCTCTTGAAAACCTGTTTAAATCTCCAGTGATTTTCCTGACTAGATCGCTACTGTCCATAATGGTATGCCTGTCTGTAGATTTCTAAAACATAGACCTGAATTGTACCCTTAAAACTGCTGCCAGACATTTCTCTGTATATGTTGTCCAAGATTTGGCTTGATCACTGTTGCTAATCTTATTCTTGGATGTTGTCTTTCAGGGTACTTTTTCCAGGAGGTGGTGTGGATCTTAAGACTTCAGAGTATTCGAGGGTTGCTAAGATATTTTACCACAAGGCCTTGGAGGTAATTACTAAGGAGCAATTGGTTCTTGTTATTATCACTGTTCAGAGATCAAAATGGCAGGTTCCTATTTTTCATAGTTTTGCACTGTCATTCAATGTGTAGGCCTGAAAATAGGTAGCTTATTTCTTGGTTCTGCATAAAGCTTCTACATTATTATCTTAAGATTCAGACTCGTGACAGCCATTCCTGTTACATGTCGTGTTATGGTCTTAAACTCCAAAGTTCAGGTGAAAACAGTATTGTTTATTCATTGGACCTGAGGCTTTATGGCTGTGTGTGAAGTTGGCAGTGAGGAATTGCTCTTCTACCTTTGCTGCTGACTTTCCAGCAGCAGGCAAGGAAAGTGCAGGCAGGGGCATTCACAGGACCAGTCAGCTGCTGCAATTCAGTAATTGAGCTCCCTTTACTCTTCGGTCCCTGCGGTACCAGTGTTTTCATTCTTTTGTCTGTCTTTATTTTTGGTGAGTCTTGCAAAGACTGTCTCACTTTTATGTGAGGCAACGTCATTTGTCCCTCTGGAACTGCTCACTGTGTGAACTGCAGCCTGTGTTTTGGATTCAGCACTGGGGCAAGGGTTTCTTGTGGTTTGTTGTATGATTATGAAATTATGTTGGCATTTCACAATGATAAACTGAATTGCCTATGTCACTTTATGATCAGACAGGTTTATTAGCTGACATGTGTACTACCAGTGAATGAAAGGCAGAAAATAATATTCAGTAACCTAGGTAACCCTTTCTAATGAGGCAGGGTTTTATTCTTTGCTGTTTGTGATAATTTTGTGTTTTGGTTTTCATCTTTCAAATCTTAATTAGTGTTATAAAATATTGCTAATTTTACTCATGTAAGGTAAGTTACAGTAGTCAAGAGTATCTTTGCAAGTACAGAATGACTGAATTTCATCTTTCTGTAAAACATACGAGGGGTCCTTTTCATTTGCAAATGTTCACAATGAGAAATTACTTTGATCTGGCTCTGCTTTAATATGAATAGAGGATGTAAAATGCTAATCCCCATTCAAGTCAGTAGAATTTTACTGGTTAGGCCTGTTTTCCAGCTCTTAAATTAGTTTTTAAAACGTGGTGTCTTGAGTGTTGTTTAATACATGCTTAGCTTCCAGGCTCTAGTTTATTTTAAAAATCAGGAGGGTGGAGGTGAGCACAAAATCTTTGTGTCAGTTGTAATTGGTCTTAAACTGTAGGGGTTTTTTTGCCTTCAGTAGTTTTAGTCCTCACTTGAAACTCCACTGCCTTTCGTGTAAGTCCCATGCCTCATTGTACATCATGGGTGGTCATGAAGACCCTGCAGCCCTATCAGATTCATCTTTCTTTACATCTTCCTTGATTTGCTCTGAGAAGAAGTCGTTCTGTGGGCTTTTATTACCATACTGTCAGTGATGAAGTAGGGGAACATTTTTATTCTGACCCTGTCGTTTTAGCTTTCTCAAAAATGGCTTTGAGCAGCAGCTCTTCAGAGGTCATGTGTATGTGTTGTGGTATGCATAACTTAAAAATGTTTAGAAACAAGTTAAGAAAAACTAGTCAGTTTTCACAAAAACAGGAGTTCTGAAACATCTTAGTCTTGAATATCAGGTTCAAGGTTGCTTATTATCAGGTATAAACCACTAAATAATGCAGATTTCCACTGCATGTATGCGCCATGCTTAGTTAGGTCACAAGAAACTAGTGTTCTTGGTTTTTGCTTTCTTTTTCTCCTTTTTGCTTTTTTTTAATGTTGTTTTCACACTGACCTGCCAACTTTTATTCTTTTGAAAATGATTGCCACTTTTTAATGTTGCTTAAATGTACCTTTCTTTGTTTTGGAACACAGGTCCAAACCTGCTAGTTAAACAATCTATAAGTATGTCATGTAAGACCATAGCTATGCTAGTAGTAGGATTCATGTTTTCTTAATACAATTGGGTGGGCACAGACATTGCAAAGGTCCCTTGCTATGTGTCCATAGCATGCTTCCTAGAAAAGTATGAATTGTAATGAGTAGGCTTTCCCTGGTGTCAGACTCTTTTGTGTTTCTTCTAATGATTGCTTTTTTTAGAGAAATGGTGCCATTTTGTGGTTTCTGTTTAGGCTGCTCTCAGCACTACTTGTAGAGCAGAACAGTCAAATCACTATTTACATTAGCCTCAGTTTGCTGCTTCAACACACGCATATATATCCTTTAGCCTTCGTATTTTAGGAGAAACTCTAAGGGAGTTTGTGCTTATTTCAATTGCAATTGAACTGTTACAATTCCTGTGGTAGCAATTCATACTACTGCAGTAGTGATACTTCTCACCCACACAAAAGAAAGTAAAAAGAGTAGGAAGCTCTTGTTAGTCTCTTTTCTATATATTTTCATTACTGTTTCCTTATGTTGTTGCTTTTATTTTGTAGGCTAACGATAAAGGAGATTATTTCCCAGTATGGGGAACATGTCTTGGACATGAAGAGCTTACTTATCTCACAAGTGGTGAAGTTTTGCTTGTTCGTACCAAGACAAATGGTTTTTCACTCCCTCTGAACTTCACCTCAGGTGAAAAATTAATTATATCTCACATCTGAGTTCTGTGTTTTGTTAATGATAAATATTATGGGGTGAATGTTTGTGAAGTTCCTGATGATTCTCTTCTATTAAATTCTTTGTTATTAAGTTGCATTGACTGTTTTTGTAAAGTCAGTGCAGCTGTCACTTCTTAAGCAGAGAGGTGAGCACAAGCCATTTGAAACCAACAGCAGTCAGCCACAGTTATGGCTCTGAGTAATTTGAAAATTGAGACCTACAAAATAATGTCTACTTAGGGTCCTTTTTGTTACCACGTTGAACAATTTTCACAGGTTCAAAACCTATTAAACTTGGAGAGCAGGTGACTTTAAATTTTTAAAATCACATCTTTCCTAATGATGAACAGTAGCATTACTGTCCCATTTGAACAGTATTGAAATCAGAGAGATCCCTTAAGATACAGCTGTGGCACTCAGCAGCACTGGTGAAATGTGGCCTCTGTTGATACTTTACCCTTTGTGAGCAATCCATCTGCAGATCATGTAACATTCACAAATTCTGTCACTTGTGCTGATTGAGAATGGAAAGGCCACTGAAATGAGTGTCAAAAATGATGCTTATTTTAGTGAGAAGTTAGGTAGCAAAGTTGGATCCTCTCTGGGTCAAGACCGATAGACAGTGGTAAAAGCATATTGGAAATCTGTTGTAGTTATTTCACTGATATTTCATGCAGAATATTCTAAAATAATAAAGATTTACTGTCAAAAAGGTTGAATACAGCATTTTATTAATTGTATTCTGTCAGTATAAGTCCATCTGAGACCACTCTGGGTA
This sequence comes from Chaetops frenatus, assembly GCA_013400775.1. Lineage (NCBI taxonomy): Eukaryota > Metazoa > Chordata > Aves > Passeriformes > Picathartidae > Chaetops > Chaetops frenatus. Next base: position 147,809 of record VZTR01008196.1, on the reverse strand, counting down.
ATGGAAAATACAATTTTTTTTTTTTTTGTAATAGCTGCAAAAGACAGTAAAATGTTCAGGAATTTCCCTGATGATGTATTACATGCGCTTGCTACTGAGCCATTGACATCAAACTTTCATGTATGGAGCCTCTCCATGGAGGTATTTGATCTTTTTATCTCCTGCATACAAACAATGGTTTTTTTTTGTTAAAACTAGAAATAAATAAGCAAATAACACCTTTTCCCTCTTCCCTCTCTCCTTATCACAGAATTTCACAAATAATGAAAAGCTTTGTAATTTCTATAATGTTCTGACCACTAACACTGATGATGAATTGGAATTTATATCTACCATGGAAGGTAAGAAAATTAATTTCCTGTGGAAACTGTGACTGTAACGAACTAGTTCTTTAGGAGTGGTGTGGCATGGATGTGAATTCATATTGCAAGCTGTTAGAATAGCAGGGTGGGCATCAGCCCTGTCAGTGCTCTGGCCGTGAGGAGCATTGCTGTTTGCAGGGACATGTTATCTTTTGAGTACTGTGAGCCTTATTACTCCTCCCGCCCGCTGTTCCCCTTCCAGATACGCTGTTACACTCCAGCACTGGCGTATTTGAGTCCTGTGGTGTGAACTGCACAGCACTTGTGCTGCAGTAGTTGAATCCCTTCGCAGTGCAGTGTGCCTCTGCCAAGCCTTGCCTTCCAGCTGCCTGCCTAGGCTCGCATTTCCCTGGTGCTCTCTATCTGTTTGCTTTATGGGAAGGGTAATCCAGGCTGCTGAGGGAACCTGAGCAATACCTGGTAATAGCCCTCCTCCAAAAGCCTTATACATGACTTGTTTTGTCTGTTTCTAACTGGGCTTGCTCAGCTCAGGAAACAACTTAGCTCTTCAGGGAGTGTTTCATCTTGATCAATGCACCACTAGCAGCCCTACCATAAGGCCCAGCTGTCACCAATGGGATTCTTCTTTGTGGCATCCTGGCTTGCCTCCAAAAGAGAAGAATAGCACTTTGATCAGCAAACCTGATTAGGCTAATGACAGGCATCAGCCGTGCCTGCAAGCAGTTTATCACAGAGCAGTCATCAGCTGCTGTGCCACTGTTCTCTGGAAGAGAGCTAAGGACTGCCTCCCCCAAAATGTATCAGGCCTGGCCAGAGCAGATGGGAGCTGCCTCTGGATTGACTGGGCCTTCAAAGAGGTACTAAGACTTGGATCTCTCCCATGGAACTGGCATCCTCTATGGCTGGGAATGCTGAGTGATGCTGGCAGCATATAGGAAGCTTTGAGACTGATACACATGAAACATTATTTTTTACTATGTATATACATTAATTCTGAAGTGAATAATCAAAAAAATTATGTACAAATATTTTCTTGCATGGAATGAGACCCTTTTACAATATCTGTTTATTTTCTTTCAGTTTTACTGTGATTTGAACAGTGTTTCAACTTGCTGTTTAAGCTTTGTGAAACTGTTAATAAGTGAGGTATATTTGTAGCTTATCCTTTGAGTTTATTTTGCAGTAAGAATAATTACAGTATTCCTAAGGCATACACCTTTACACTCTTCGTGTTTTGTTGTAGCATACAAATATCCAATTTATGGCATGCAATGGCATCCAGAGAAAAATCCTTTTGAGTGGAAGGATTCTCCAGGCATTCCACATTCACCATCTGCTGTAAAAGCAGCATATTACATGGCTGATTTCTTTGTTAATGAAGGTAGGAGGTTTATTATCTATAAATGTTGGGGGTTAGAGTGAAGCATTGCTGAAAAACTTTGAAGACAACAGATTTCTTTTTCAGCTATCAAAGTTCAGTACCTCTGAGAAGTGCTTTCTGAGAAGATTACCCTGCAAACTTTATAGGCTTATAAAACACCAAAGGATGCTAGAAATAGAATGGCTTAGTGAAATTAACATCAAAAGGCCAAGCATTCCACAAACTCTTTTCACTAGGCCAGCTCTAAAACACTGTTCTGTGACTTTCTACCATTTCAAAATATCCCTGTAACATTTTGGCCTTTGTTGCACAAACAAAATAAAACAAAAAAAAGTACTCCATTCTTAATTCCATGGACTTCTTCAGTTCCAAACTGGCTTACAGTCATTCAATGTGTTTACAATTTTGCTTGCAAAATGCATACACCAGGACTATAAATATGTCTTGGGCAGTATGGATGTGTTAGAGGGGTGCAATATGATGACCTACAAATGCATACTATAGACAGTACAAAAGTTTTTGAATTTTATAGAGGTGCTCATTTTTTTTTTGTTTATACCCTGAGGATCTGGAAGTAACTAAAGAAAAATAAATGCATAACATTTTGATAGTTAGTGGCACTTCTCACCTATTTGCTGTAAATAAGCAAGATATAAATAGAGAAGTATTTGAAGGAATCAAACTCTATTCCTTTGTTTATCCCCACCAAATCATTCTGCTGCACTATTTTATGAAATTGTCTTACCTTCTTGATGGTGAAGAAACATAAAAATTAGGCTGATTGAGTTTGGTCTCTAGACTTTTTCTCTAATCAAAAGAGTCAGCTTAATGAAGAAAGTAGCCAGTGATGTAAAGAAATGCAATTTGTGCTGACCTGGTCAGTGAGAGTGTAGAAGTAAAAGTTCTGTTTCATACAAATTCAAGGTGCTTTTTTGCATAAAGTAGTCCTACTCCTCTTTGTGAAAATGTAGCAAAACCATTTTGATAGGGAACTTAGGGCCAGGCAGAACTGAGCCTCTGAGCAGTCTGGTCGAGTGGAAAGTGTCCCTGTGATTCTATGAGATGGTGGACAATGACAAAAAATTAAAGGTAAAATAGGAGAAATTATAGTATGAGTCTGGTTTTATTTTTGTAGTCTAATACTAGAGTGCAGTGTGTTTTCTGGCTTTGTTTACTACTTCCTCTAGAATCTTTTTGCAGACTATTCCCAACAGAAGTAAGCTTCCTCAGGCCATTATCTAAGTTAAATGGGTCAAAACAAGTGCTGACTCTGCTTGTAAATCCTGTTGGGACACACTGCATGTGAGTTCTGTTGCATATGTGTGCACATGCAAGGAGCTTGTGCAGAGTGCTCCACAGATGTGTCACTAGCTTTTGGATCTACTGACCTACAATTCAGGTAGAGCAAACTTTCTTCAGCTACCTGTGTCTAACCCCCATCTCATCTACCAAATTCCAGTCTTTTGGGGAGGTACTGAAGAATAAGCTGCTCCTACTGAGTACTTCATATCATAGCTTTGCAATGAGTAATTGACATTTTTAGCTAATGTGAGGCAGAATATCTTCCCTAACTTTGAAAATAAACCACAAGATGGAGAATGTAAACTGTTTTCAGCCGGTAAAAATGTACTCATGTGTGATCACTTAGTAACTAAACCATCCTACTGAAATACCTTTTTTGTAACCATCCATCATTAATATTAACTTGTGTCGAGTTGCCAGCGTGATAAACCAGAGGAGGATTCAATCTTATTGTCCTCGCCAGCACAGTCCATGCAGCTTTCAGTAGGCTGATACTCTGATGCATTTCTTTCAGAGTTAAAAGTATGGGTATTTCTGGTAGATAGTGCCAGTATCTCGTGAATAGCTATTTTATACAGTCTTGGCTTTACATTCTCCCTCTCCAGTAATAAAATATGCTGTAACCAGCTTTCTGAAGATGTATATTCACAGTTCTTCACATACAAGCTACTGTAATTCCATTTGTTGTTATGCTACACCAAATAACTTACTTTACCAAGATAAATATTGCTAAGGAGGATAACATTAAAATGATCTGTACTTTTACAATGTTTTACAGCCCGGAAGAGCCTGCACCATTTCTCCAGTGAAGATGAGGAAGCAAAAGAATTGATCTATAATTATAATCCAGTTTATACAGGAACATTTTCTGCATTTCAGCAAACCTATTTTTTTGATTGAGTATCCTGTCAAAGGTGCAGTGTTGTTATTTATAAATGGAATTATTTGCCAGCATTGTGTAATTAAGCTGATACAGTGACAGAAAGCCAGAACAGCTTTCCTTTACAATGATTTATTCTGTGTGTCTTCTGCACTATTGAAACATTAATATATAAATTTACATTCAATAACATAATAATCATCTTGGATCACACTTTAAGGCAAGCTACAGAAAAATGTATTTTTCTTCCAAGAAAGAGGACTTGATTATGCTTATAAACTTTGAAGTAATCATCTTTGGTGCAAGGAAAAGCTTTCATATATTTTAAAATATGAGACTTATATTTGTAAAATGTCGTGGACTATGATAGCACTAGACACTTAGATGCATTGTGTAGTAAAATCCTGTCCTTTTTAAATGATTTAGCAAATGAGACTCTTGAGTTTGTCATAGATATGTGTATGCAGCCAAGTTCTTCACAGGGACTCCTTTGTCATTTCAAAAATGGACCAAAATAGCAAGGCATGATAGCAAACAGACATTTTTGCCTAAGAAGTACGTTATCTCCTATTTGTGAAACTGCTTCTCTTGTACATTCAACATTATTTGGAGTCCTTATACCTTGTGAGGCCTTCATAAAAATGAGGATACAGTGTAAAGTCAGTATCGCAAATATCAGATAAAATAAGTCAGTTTGGAGGGCATAGTTCAGTGCTGATTCCACTTTCAGTTCTTTTCAATTCAGTTTTATATATCCTCCAAGAATTTCTCTGGCAGTAATTGGAGTCACAGCCAGATATGAGATGCAGACACTCATTCCTTTTTATTTAAAAGAATGTAAACCTAATTTTTTCTCTAAGGTGTCTGACTATGTAAACCTAATTTTTTCTCTAAGGTGTCTGACTTTTCCTGTAGCTGGATAGGATTTTCACTTGAAGTCAAGAGGTAGTTTGCCATTAACTTAGTAAACAAGGTAGTTTCCTTCTGTCTTGATAGCTCAGTGCAGCTAGAATTTAAACAGCAGATGAATGTATAAGAGAAGCGGGTTAAAGGTGACACAATGTGATAATACCAGTTGCATGCAATACTCTGACACCATTTTTGCTCTGCTTTGCTCCAGACTTCATGAAAATTTTGTTAGTGGTTTTGTGTGTTGTCCGAAAAGGAACTAAGATTAGACAATCAGATATAATTCTCTTCTCTAGCATAACTTCCAAACTCTTGTTAACATTAATAAGGATTTGGAGTTTATGAAGAATTCAGGTTTATGAACTTCAGCTCTGTTTTATAGAACCTCATACTCTCAGGTACCATATCTGAATAAATCTGGTAAGTTTCTCAGGTTTTTCAAGTAAAACACACTCCAACTTGTTCTTTGTCATGAAGCAACTGCATATGAGAATGTGAAATGCAACAGATGAAAAAAACTATGAGGAAACATTAACTGTGACTAGCAGAAAACCACTTCCAGGTAATTACAAGCTTAAACGTGATATTTTTACATTTGTCGTATCCGCCAACCTAGTAAATTGTTATCTTTTTAACATAGGTAACTTTATTAACTGAATCCTGAATAGAACCAAGTGTAAAAAGAAGGTTGTGCTCAACAGTTGCATGTAACTGTAGCAGCTACATTTAGAAACCAAGTCCAGTCTTCTACTTGTTGTTCAGGCTGAGTTCTTTGGAATAGCTCTAAGAATTTGCCAAAGTAAGGTGGGCAGGTTTTAGCCTTAAACCAGAGATCAATCTTGCAAGTGAAATGTCCTCAATGGTAGTAATGAGTTCCTAAATGTGTAACTATAAAGAGGATTGTGTGTAATGTGATGAAAGAAGTTTATATATTATGAATTTGTATGTGTCTTTCCTTCCTATCCTTTATCTTGTAAAGTCTTGTTGACATGCATGATTTTTCTATGATACATGAAATAAAATTTCACTCAAGCAGATTTGTGTTTTTGTCGGCTTTTAGATACCACAGATGAAGCACTGACAACAATCATTGTCTTCCTATTCTCCTCTGTGATAGTCACAAATCAGAAGATTACAACCTGTGTCTGCTTTCTGTGGTCATGCCAGCAAATCAGGGTTGGGATAAGTGAGATCCATGGCCCTGTACAGATATGCCCAGAGTGCAGGTACCCATGCCCAGGGCTTGAGCTTAAATGCACTTAAATGTGGCTGCTGGGACGATGGACAGGAGCTTTCAAGAAGGCTGCCCACAGCTCATTCCCACAGAGCCTTTCCTTGCACAGCTCATTCTCATAGAGCAGGCTCGCTCCATGGGCAGTGTCAGAGTTCACTCGAGGGCAGCCAAACCCTCGTGGAAGTGGGAAGGGGCTGTAGCACTAAGGGGCTCTCAAGGGCTCTGAAAGGTGTAAGCAAAGAAACTTCTGTCTGTTCTTTATAGTATGTGATATCTTCTATTATCATCTCCAGCCAGAAGCAAACTACAGGAACTTGAAACTGTCCAGCAGTCACCTAGCAGTGAGTTTAAAAGTTTGTTTTAAAGACCTCCTCTCTGCTCTTTGTTGTACAATATGGTTCTTCATTGCACAGACAGAACTAATACAGCTTTTAGAATTAATGCTGGAGAGAGAAGAGCCTGTAATCATACAGCTTATTGAGTCTGGTGTATGAGCCTAAGCAACTTGCTTGTTGCTGTGTGAGAAGAACATCCACTGATCAGCAAGGTAACCCTGTGTGTCTTGCAGACCATATTAAATCATCTCTGAGATGGAAAAGTTTGAAATTGTTACCTCCTTGGAGTATTCTCCTCTTCCCACTAGATGGCCTCCGAGAACCAGTATTTTCTGCAGTTTTGTAATCAGGTGTGGTGGTGTCTCTCTCTAAAGTTGAGTAAGATATTTACTGTACTATGGTATGTAGTTATGTACCAGGGTGTTTGGGATGTGGGGGAAGAAGGGAGGAGACAATAGGACTGGAATCTTACTGGCACAACTGGGCATATTGGCAGGATTGCAGGAGAGTCTATGAGCATTGAATTAATTCAGCTAGGATTAATCTTGTTTCCAGTTAATATTTAAACCATTCAAGCATTAGCTGGAGGTGACTAGAATTGCATCTGTCTTTTCAGGTGGTTGTTCCTCCCCTTTAGCTATAGAATCTGTCCTGATTCCATTTTCTGTAAATATGAAACCTAGCTCATGCAAGACAGACAGCTTAGATGGGAAGAACTGAGAACTTGATCTCAGAAAACATTTGCCTGGAAGGCAGGAAAGACTGGTTTGAATTCCTCCAGGTGAGGAAGAAATTACAGGGAAGAAACATCCTGAGTAAGTGCTGTAAGTATGGAGTTAAAGAATAAGAGGAAGAGCTTGACCCACAAGCTTAATTGTAGGGAAAAACAAATCATAAAACAATTTACCCAATACCCCACCAGTTTTGGGCTGACAAGCTATGCAAAATTCTCTTCCAAGGTAGTGAATCCAAAGCAGAGATTACTGTTCAAGCACTTCTATGTTGAATACCATATTTTAGGTCAATTTTTAACCTTTTCCCCTTTAGCTGTGGATGCTGCTCAGCAACACAACATTGAAAGCTGGACTGCACTGGGGAGATTTCTGTAGAAATTAGTGGCCTGTTAGGAACATGATGGTTCTTTCCTTGGAACAATGAGGAAAGTATGGGGACGGTTTAGCAACCAGGAAGAACAATAAGGAACAACTACCCAGTTATGTGTCATCCACACTTTGTGTGTGTAATCAGGTGGCTGAAGTCTGCATGCCAGTGCTTACGCAAGAATGTTTGAGTTTGAGGTGGGAAGGTGTACACAAGGTTTCAGTTACTTTAATCACTGTAGATAACATTTTATCTGGCGTGAGGGCTCTTTTGGGTTTTGGTTTTTTTTTTTTTTTTTCTATTGTGGAGTTCCCATTCATGTATCTGGGGATGGTGTTGCCAGAAAAGCTACAGGAATTGGCTAGAGTCCAACTCCACTAAGGTTTCTAAGTGCCTTTTCAAATTATTATGATTTGAGTACTTACACGGAAGACAGATTGACAGATACTGTGTAGTGATTGACTACCTTCCCTTGTTAGCCTTGTGTCTTTCCCTAGGGCAAGCCTCTTCTCTAATCCACTGCTTATTTATAGGGCAAATAGTGAAGTATATCCTGCCCAGGGCCACCTGTTGATAAGGATACTGTTCCAGCTTTCATCACTTCCTCATTACGTTTGTATCTCTTTCATAATGTAAGCAGTATGTTTTAAGAGCCAACTTTCTCTGTTAATAAAAATGAGTGGGGAAAAGTTATGGTACAGATGAAGTATGTATCTTTATACATTAATTTTATTTTACAGAGAAGTTGAATTGCGTCATATCAGCTTGGGGAATACCAGTCCAGACAATAACATCTGTTTGAATGACAGGGCCTGCTGGACATCTTTTGTTTTCCCAGATTTCTCACTTGCACATTTTGACTGCAGAGCCCAGGCTATTGTAAAATACGCTGTCTTTTTGGTAGCCATTCTTGCAAATACTCAGCATGGGTAGTGATGGTCACCCTAGGACTTTGATGCTAAACCCAGTCTCCCTCTGAGGCTTGGCTGTCTGTGGCATGGGACAGGAATACATGTCATGTGCCAGGTGAGGTTTGACAAGTCAGGGTTTCACAAAACACACTGAATGTGTTATGTCTCACTCATGTTTAGGCAAATTAGGAGAGTTTCGATTTCCCAAGAGCAGAGCAAGCCCGAGGCTCATATCCTGCACTGCCACACCAGTGAGTGCAGGCATGTGCACAAACCATACCATATGTTTGTGCTGTTCAAAAGGACTTACAGTGACATCCAGAAAGGTTATAAGGTGCCAAATAATGCTCTTTCTTTATTCATTCTTTAGAAGAGAAAATTAATATCTATGTAACACAATGAAATTACTTCTAGGTAGAAATTATATCCAAGGAGGATGGTGCTGACCATGATAAACCTCCTGGGCACTCACTGAAACTGAGTGCTCATCCATGCAGCTGCACTGGGGCTAACAAAGCCTGTGTCTGTTTTGAATGCCCAACCTATTTGGCTTCTGGATGACATGAAGCAGATGTCTGCTAGGATCCGTTGTCCCCAGGTTGAGGAGTGGGAGCGTGTTTATACGGTGCCATTAGGGCTAGGGTTTACTGTGGGAAGAAAAAAAATCCTGTTAAAAAAACCCAAAACCAAAACAAACCCAAAGCTGTCTTCAGAACAGAGCTTGATTGTCCTGCTCTGTTCTCAGTTACAAGACAGATGACCCCATATGGTAAATGAAGGTCCAGACTGACAGTTTTCTTAAGAACTTTGCAGCAGTCTCTAAATCACTACCACACATCATTTTTATTTCTTTAGCACAGTTTATCTCCTGCTAAGCTTGCCATGACATCAGTGAAAGTTTTTTTAACTCATGGCCATAATGTTGAAGAATATAATACAGACAGATGGATGATTAATTGTATGAGAAGTAATTAAAAAGAAACATGATCTCATACTTTCACTTGTAGCAGGATTTTTGGTAGTTATCTTGTTCTCTCTGTCCTGTAGAACTTCCTGATAAATTATCATCTAAGTACCAAGACTTCAAACCAGACAAGAAAAATTAAAGATCTTCATTTATGAAATTTGAAATTAGACTGAGGCACTAAAAAATAAAGGCAATTAAAAATTGGGATGTCTCAGCTGCCTGATTAAATGTCTAACAAGATGCATGACTGACACTCCTCTCCAATCTTTATTTATTTGTTTATTATTAAAAAGCTCCTCAGATGTGTATAAGCCATCTGCTGTTCTCAGATTCTCTGAGCCTTGGTATATTATGCATCTGCAAAGCATTTTCATTTGATGCTGTTAACTATGGAAATTTGGGAATGAAAATTTCCAGTAGAAAAAGCTGATGCTTTCTAGATATTTCTGATTATGGGCCAGTCTTTCCTCTTTTGTCCCCAACAGTTCTATTTGGGTCATTACAGGTAAGCTGCAGACTACTTTGGTGAGGTAAATAACATCGGCAAAGCAACAGCAGCCAGGCTGGGTCCTTCTCAACGTGTTTGGGCTACTTAACCTGGTTCTTTCCTCAGCTCAGTGTGGAAGCTCCCATCTGGAGGTGGGGTCCTGGCTTAGCTACAGGACTACAGAGCAGCCTGGAACCCAGATCATGGTGTGGTGAACGTTATGGTCTAACAGTGCAGGAAGTTCTTAACATGTGAACCTCAGAGGCATTTCCCTTTCTCTCAGTGGTTAGACAGTGTGTCCATCTCACAGTTAGCTAATGAATTTGGCTCTCCAACCTTGTGGGAAGTTATACTCACAGGAAATTGCAAAAAATCCTTACCGGAAAAAGTTCCTTTTCTTCAAACCATGACAGGTGGGCAGGAGAGCATGACAGCCTGTGAGGAGTTTCAGATGGAGGAGGATGCTCTGTCTGCTGCTGTTGGTGTCAGACAGCCTAGGGAGAAACTCCCTGGGTGAGCATTCCAGCTGGCTCCCTACTTCACACCCCCTATCAGAACTACAGTAAACTATTGGAAATGGAATAGAAATCCCTCAGAATCCTGTGCATATAGGCTTAGAAGCAGAGAGGAATGCAGGAGGTTGATTTGAAACCTTTGGAGAAACTGAGATACATAAAGCCACACCAACATGAAATAAGAATGTAAGTTTATTTTTACAAATAGAAAATCCCTTAAGCAAATAAGAAACTTTATTAGTTAGTGGAAAAACCCTAAAGTCCAGTTTGAAGTTCAGTAGCATAACCTTTTACAAAATTAACTAAACTCTAGACATAACATAAACATAGCATAGCGTTGTTAGAAGGATAGACTGTGTGTACAGATTCTGTGTAAGAAGTGACTATTATTGTTGCATAGCTGTGTTAGACTAGGATAGATGCAAAAAGGTTGTAACAGAATCGTGTTTGTAGTTAATTGGATGATTTATGACTATATCAGATCTAGCAGGCATCTTCTTCTGCTGCAGCTTCACTTCTGCAAAAAAAGTCCCTCTCTGGCTGCTTCTGCTCCTGTTTCAACTTCTACTTGGGATACTGAGAGCTTTTGACATAATAGCATAGACTGTAACTTCTCACCCTCATGAGACTGACTGTACTATGCAATAGAAAACTTTTACTACAAACAAAGGCTCCTCTCCGTCTCTCCGGCTGACCCAACACAACCTCGACAGTAAACTGCCTTAGCACTGCCCCTTCCCCTCTTGCAAGGGCAAGGAAAGCCCACAACCCTTCCCAGGCACAACCATGGCTGTAGAGAGGTGTGGGAGGAAGCCCAGCCTGGGTCAGCTTCATCCAGCTGCCACCCTCCCTCTGACTCCATTTGCCTTCCTACCAGCTGTGCCTTCTGCCTGCTGAAAGCTGTTGTAGATTTCTACAGTAATGAGCATGCTGAGCTTTGCTGGGACAGCTGCTGCAATACAGCAGACTTATGGAAATGAGAAGAAATACATCAGCACCATGGAAGAAACTGGTCCTTAGCTCCTGGGTGGAAGCTGAAGCAAGACATGGCAATTGCAGTTAATGCTGTATTACTTCAGGCACTGGACTTCCCAGCTGACTCTTGCTCTTGGTTTCAACATGAACCTGTGGCTTTCAGTCATCTGCCTGCCTGCCAGTGTCTGAAAGATGTAAATCCCACCCTTGTGGATGAGGATGGAATAGTTATCTATCATTTGATCTTCAGTGTGAGTAATCTCCTTCCACCAGTAAAATTCCAGGAGAATTACTTAACTCTGCAGCAGTGAGCCTGCTATGTAGCAGCAATACATACTTCAAGCTCCCTGAGTGAAAAATTGGTGGTGAGGAGGTACCATTCTGGTGAGTGAGATGTAATTCCACCATACCAGGCCCCATCACATCATAGAAATGTCTTTCTCTGAGGCACTGACCCTCTACCTGTGCCCTTGTCACTGCTCAGCTTCCCCCCTCTCCATCAGTCAAGCCCCTTAGCTCATGGAGGGGAAGCCATTGGTGCCACACAGCAAAGATTTTATTTCACTAAAGAAAAAGGTGTGACTGGAGCATGTAATTTCTCATTTGTGAAGTATGAAACCAATTTTCACATCAAACCCTGTACGACTTGGGCTTCTCTTTACCTACAGCTGCACCAGGACTTCCCACTCACCTTGCACGAGTAGGCAGGACCTGATGCAGGTGTGTGGAGCAGAGTGAGCTAGACTCATCTGGAGAGGTGGATGAGAGTTACAGAAGCTGACATGTGTAAAGAACAGCTGTGGAGACTATCCAAATGTCTTGCTGGGTCCAGGTCTTGACTTTTATTACTGTCACTAGGACTGGTTCCAAAGACAGACAACTTCCTATAGCTGTCTGCAGTGTTGCCCAAATAAGCACATGCTATATAGCATTAATCATGCTGTGTCCAAGGTACACCAGCCTTGTATCACCAAACCTAATTTTACTGTACCAGTAGTCTGTACATTCATACTGAACAAATCAAAGGTTGTTTGTTTGCAGCTGGATCAAAGGTAACACTCTAATACTAATAATGAAACTAAGTGGTGCCAAGCAGGTGCAATTTCTGGGAAGGGGAAATGATCATGAAGTAGTCCTACACAAAGGAACTCCATAATTTAAATTGTTTTTCACTATATTGTACTCTTTACTCTGTACATCTCTTTACTGCAGTATGGTTTTCAACAAACTCTTTCTGTCTGCTTGGTAAAAACATTTAATAAACTCTTCTGGGTTTTGTTTGATTTTGCAAAAATAATAACAGCAAACAAACACTTGAGTTTTGGGGAGGGCAATAGGATGTCATGAGGTGTAACTGTAGCAGGCACACCGAGTACTAGTGCTCACTTTTTGACTAAGCACTGAAGTGGAAGCAAAGTCTGGGAGTCTGAGGACTGGGTCAGATTTTCTTACTGTGTTTTTCATCTGCTTTAAGTGTTTAAAAGCACTCTCACAATGAAGAATAGGATGTTTCTACTTGAATCTTTTAACCTATTCCATGGGTGGTTTTGAGGCTTATAGTGGTTTTTGTTTGTTTGGGGTTTTGATGTTGTGTTTGTTTGTTTGTTTTGGTGGTTTTTTTTTTTTCTTTCTTTTTTTTTTTTTCTTTCTTTTTGTTTGGATTTCTTTAAACATCTCTTACTTTTCCCCTGAGGGAAAAAGAGACATAGGTAAGACTCAGTCCCGTAAATGACATGTTATTTTTAGTTCCTGAACTCTGCTATGCTTAATTAGTTTATGCAGCTGAAAATGAAAAAGAAAACCCCATGCCCTACAGCTATATATGTTCATGTATAGCACTTAATATCTTAAATCCCTTCATTTTTCTCTAGAGAACACTCACTAAAACTGTGTGTGAAGAAAATGACACAATCTATTGTATATAATCCTCATACTTTAAAAAGTAAAAATATATTTTTATATAAGTGGGCAGCTTCACTGTCAACCTGCACACACCCATAACATGCCTGGAAACAGGCATCAAAAACCTAAATGCAGAAGAGGAATCCAACCCTCTCTGTTGGTTTCCTGCATACCTCTTTCTGTTCTGCTGTGTTTTCTCCTCTCACAGTCCATGGAATTAATCCCTCTGTGACTGGCATAGTTTTTTCTAAATCACCTCTTCTCCCTGAATATGGAACATTCCCTTTCTTATGTTTTCTTCTGTGATGTGTCTTTCAAAATTCTTGTCCCTGGTGTGTGCCAGGACTGAGCCAGCCTGGCTGAAAACCATTCTGAAGAGACAGTGACAATGCCACAGCAGTGCTGGGCAAGGGTTGGTGCTGATGCCCTGTCCTGCACTGGGGCTCTGGGTGATGCAGAGCCTGAGCAGCTGCTGTGCCTCCCTCTTTGCCAACCACAGCTGAAGGCAGACCCTGGCCTCCTCTCCAGACTAGACGTGGGGGAAAAGGGAAAAATGAAGGGATTTGATGACAGCACAAGTTTGCTTTTGGATTGAGATACAGCCTTGGTCCTTTGTCTTTGCAGCAACATGACCATCTGGAGTCAATGGAAATTGAATCTAGAAGCTGGCCTGGGAACTACTATTAAGGCTTCCATGCCTGGTAGTCAGCAGCTCTGATAAATGAAATAAGCCAAATTTGAGTAGCATCCTGTTTCTGTAAGCAAGTGCTTCATAGCTATTATTATTCTCTTTCCACAGAGGAGTGTGACACCAAGTGATTAAATATGACAGTGCAAGGCCCACGGTGTCACAGCCACAGTACAATGAGGGCCATGAGGTTGAGGTCTCTCTCAGCAGGCAGTGTCTCTGTGTCAGACAAGCCCCAGAGTGTCTGCTGCTCCCTTAAAATTTCTGTGGCAGATCTAGGCTAGCAGAACACCTTGTACTTTCCTAGCACAAAAACAAAAGGCCTGCATTTTCTTCTTGGTTTTCCAGTTAGGCTTGGACTTCAGAGTAACAGCTGTGTTAAAATAAATAGCCACATCTACTGAGGAAGTTGAGCCTTCCTTCTTCTCCAGGAGGACAAAGACATATCTACATACCGTTAATTACTGATGCATTGGCCCAAGAAAGTTTTCATCAGTCATTTCAAATGTCATTATAGGGGATGTGAGCATTTTCAGAAGATAGCTTTTGAAATATATATTCCAGGCAGCTCCAGAAAGTCATCTGTATGTAATTTGGAAGCAGAAATTGTATTTGTTAAGGAGTGCCCACTTCCAATATGCTGCCTAATGTTATGCAAAATTATATGTCACACAGAGCAGATCGAGAGTCATAACAGTTACACTGGATGAACAGAATGAATCTCAAAAGGTAGGAAGCTGGTCCTGCAATACATTATTCATGGCTGGCCAAATTAGGTCCAGAAGCTGGAAGTAAGGGAAAAAGGGATAATTCATAGCTTTCTTTACTCTCCAAAAATTCTGACTCCAATGTTGCATTTGCTGTGTGCATGATCTCCTTGCTTAAGCAACCTCTAGAAAGAAATTTCAGGGTGATTAGATATTTCTGCATTGTAAGTTTAAAAGCCTACAATATTTTTGAACGAAAACATTACTACTACTACTACTAAAGCTTTATTGAATAAAATTATTTTGTTTTGCTGTAACTATCAATTGCTTCTAAGCAGGAAATTACTAGTATTTTTTCTGATGAGGCTGGCATTTTAATTTATTTGCATGGCAAGCCATTGTTTAAGAATATGAACTTTCTGGCAAGATGGCAAGACAGAGAAATGAGGACAATCCCTAAATGTATCAGTAATTTTGTGCTGCAGATTACTAGTCCAAGAAGTGTATTCCCTGGAAAAGAGGGATAGAATCTATCCATGACCTTTCTAGACATATAAATCAAAAATATTTTGTTATCTGAGTCTGAATCAAAAAACAGGACACAGACCTTTTTTCAACTACATTAATATGAGAATCTGAGTATTAAAAACGCAAACAGTGCCAGACTTTCACATTCACTTTTACAAAAAGTTAACCTATAAATCTCTTGCTGAGAGACAATCCAGGTAAGGTTTCTCTACCACCCGTCATGAGGAAAGACTGTGGTTCTCTCTCAAAGAGGGGTTTTAAATTATGCAGTCATTTCTCATGTGTCCTGTATAGGTCATCTGGTTTGTGAGTTAACCAAGTCATAGAAAAACTCTGTAGACCTAACATTTTCATGCTTCATTTCCACTTCTCAAGATGCCATGTGTGTGCCTAATTAATAAGTTTTTCTTTAAATACGTTTTTACTTTATTTTCATTTCCTCAGATGCTCAGAAGCTGACCTTACTCTGGATTTTCTGAAGCTAAGTATGTTTCATTGAAAGATCAAGGAAGTAAAATCATAGGATTTGGAAGTACATTTTTTTCACATTCCTGTATCTTTGGGTTGGACTGAAATGCCCAAAGTTAAGAGCTTGGTTATCACAAAACTCATATAACAGCAAGAGAGACACAGCTCCTTTCCTCCTGCTCCTTTTCTAATGTCAGGCCACTGCACTGCTAAACTTCAATATTTTGTATTAAAAAATGCCCAGGCTTAAGAAAGAGTATTTCTATTAATGCATGAGCCATCTGAGCCTAACCCATTGACTTTAACAAACATTTTCTCCAAAGTAACTTTAGTGTAACTGAGAATCTGGCCGTCACCTGACTGACTGTGCACTCCAGGTCACATCGATTCAGCCAGCTTCCATTTCTACTTTGTATAATTTATTCTAATGGAAAAATATAACCCAGTCTTTGCTACTGAACTCTTGACTCAAGGGAAAATCATATTCTTCCAAGGTTCTGGATTTTTTTTAACTTAACACTTTTAGGTCATGGTAAAATCCAAGTTTAGTAATTAAATGTATGTTATATACATTCAAGGCTGTAATTTCACGTTAGTTATCCAGATGTAACTAAACATTATATCTTGTTGTTAAAGAGGCAAAGAGATACTTCCTGGAGTGGATAACACTGTGTTCTTCCAGATAATGACAACCTTCTGAAACAAGATAAACATAGAAACTCCACAGAAGGAGGCATTTATGGGCTAGTACCAGGTCAATATTGAATTATATGTTATGTTAGCAATATATTTGCAGCAAACCAGCAAATTCGACTGTTAAAAGGAGATGCGTTTTAGAGTGCTTTGGCTTTATATATAATTCACAGATTTTATCTTAGCACTCTGCAATGATTGATCCCAGTGGACTTCAGACATTTCAGCAATATACACCAATAATTGAGATGTGCTGCTCTTTCCCCTCTGCTGTATTTCTGAAACAGCACTGAGTGTGGTGGTATTTCCAGCACTAACCATGAGGTGGCATAACGGGCTCAGCAGAACAGCAGCCCAACCTTCCTTTTAATATTCCTTTGTACATCATATTTCTTGGCATATTAGGTTTTAATGGTAAAAGACAGGCTGTAAAATTAGTTGAGCTTTTAGAAACCCTACTCTATTACAAAAGCAATGACAGAGATACATATTTGTGTGCTTATATTTAGTGATGCTTTTCATTCTAGCAAATAATCCTTTTGAGCATTTTAAGCTACATGGAGATATTAAGGACAGATCACTGATTTTTTTTTTTTTTTTGTTGGTTGGTTTGTTTGTTTGCTTTCTACAACATAATTCTGTTTTTAGTGTGCTGCCTTTTGTAAGTCTGATTTCTTTATTTTCCCAAATCTCTTTTTCAGGGCCCCTTTTCAGTGCTTGCCTGTTCAGGCTTGATTTTTCCTTTCAGATTACTGTGATGTGAAATAGGTTTGATGAGATTAA
Organism: Chaetops frenatus; assembly: GCA_013400775.1. NCBI lineage: Eukaryota > Metazoa > Chordata > Aves > Passeriformes > Picathartidae > Chaetops > Chaetops frenatus. Next base: position 130,720 of record VZTR01008196.1, on the reverse strand, counting down.
ACTAGCCACAGGTCTAATTTCTTACTAACTAGGTAGGTTAATAGAAATGCCCGTTAAATCAGATAAATATTATACATCTCTTAGCTACATACCTGAGTTTAATATTTCCCCAAGATTACCTTTGGTGAAGTCCTAATTTAGATAAGATCTTTATCAGAGTTCATGAATTTAATATTTCATCATCAAAGGCACATCAGGGCTCATTTCTAAACATCAGCTTCTTGTATTGTGTTGGGGTCAGGGGCGTTGCTGGCCAGGCGCAGGCACAACCACAGCACAGCATAGGTGAGCACCACAGCCCAGGACCAGGGCTTAAATGCAGGTAAATGCAGCCCCAGAGCACAGCAGGGGAGGTGTCCCACCATGTTCCCCAGGGCCACTCCCCAGCAGGCGGCTGCAGGGTGCAGAGCCCAGGGGTGAGACCGGCTGTGGCAGTCACAACTCGGGTCCTCTCCACAGCTGCCAACCACTGCTGGCACCAGGATGGATCCCTGGGGTGCTTCCATGGGTGGGCAATGATCTCCACTGGTGTTATTCTCCAAACGCTTGGAGGAAAACTTCCCACAGCAGTCCAGACATATCCTCCTCTAAACCTCAGGGAAAACAGATTTATTTGAATTTTAAAGCCTTTAGAAGCCAAACCATGACTGTGAAAATATTTATCTCTGTGTGTGTGTGTGTGTGTGCATGTGTGTGTAAGAGTGGCATAGAAGGTTACTCATTGTCACACACTTGAAGGTCTGGCTGCAATTTTTAAGCCAGACAGATTTACTTACAAGAAAAAAACTCAGAAATCTGAGTGTGGATTATCAATTTCAGATCAATGTTGTTTAAACAAACTGTTAGCTTGCATTTACCCCAGCATTTAGGACTCTACCTGCTTGCCACCATGGTTCTGGCTATGCAGATAAAGCAGTAAAAGAATACACCAGTGACATTTTATTGAATAGTATGGGCCAACATGGGAAACTGATTTCTTTGCTCATGTGTAGTACAGTTCTCCTTCCAAATTCATCACATGCTAGGGGATACTGTAACCCCTCCTTGTATATGATGCTCTACTAATTGGGCAGGTACACAATGTTGTGGAAAATGAGAAATTAGATTACTCTTGGAATCACATTCAGCCAACTTAAAATTCAGGCTTCAGCAAGTCTGCTTGGCACTGACTTAGAGAAGTGTTTTGAAAGCATGGTTGCATTCGGGTGGTGTGAAATAAATAGGAAACTGGGACAGAAAGCTTGAAGAAGTGATATTGGGTCCTAGGGGAATAAGCAAAACAAGGAGAACCTTTTTTGCATTCCTGGTATTATTTATGCATGGCTGCTGCTTAGTGAGACCATCTTCAGAGTCTGTTGCTGGTTTTGAGAGGCAACAGACCATGCAAGGGCAGCTATTCCACAAAGCTGTCACATCCAGGACTGTGTTGCATGACTGATGAGCAGGTGGAAGCAGGAATTAAATCCAGGTGTTTAATTTGTTTAAAATCAAAGATAATCACTCAAACTATGACTTCTGTGAAGGAAGTGGAAATTATGTCAAGAAACCGTCATTCATCAGCAGGTAAATAAAGGTGGTTTGTCAGCCTATGGAAAACGGCACAACTTACATGTAGTTGTCAAACAGCAGGCATTACAGGCTAGATCTGTGTCCTTAGCTGCTAAATAATTATTTAGGGTCCTGAACAGCCTTGTGTCCCCTTACAGTGAAGCAGAGTGCTGCTGGTAATGCTGGGTGATCAGAGTTGACATGCTGGGAGCACACTACCAGCATGCAATGCAGACATAGCTCTAAGGGGCAAACACTGCAGCAGTAGTCTTGATATAAAATATCTTCCTTATGGGCCCATTTTCACAGATCTGAACTCCCTGATTATCTGTAACACATGTATTAGTTTGCCCATGAAGCCTTTGAAACCAATGAATCTTTTAGGCTGATCCCAGTTATGGTTGCAGGGACAGTTAGCTCCCTGGACAGAGTCAGGAGAGAGACCACTTATTAAGGGCTGCATTGATGAGGGCACCCTCCACCTTATGCAACCCTAATCCATCTGACATGACCTCAGGATGCAACCTGGCCACTCTGCTGTAAAAGTGCTATCCTGGCAGGACACAACATGACCCCATCACTGTGTTGGACACTAAGGAGCAGGTTTCTGTCAAAATGCCCAGCATAGCAGGTAAGAGATGAACTCATTTGTGAAAAACATCCTGCTGATGTTGAAGCTTAACATGGAAGGAAAATTTTCCCAACCTGAAATTTTTTGTCTGAAAGAGCTGCCAGGTTGTAATTTGTTATAATTAAACTAGATGAGGCTGATACTGGAAGGAGGCCAGCCAATTAGTTTGGGACGTCAATTTTTGTTTTCCACTGTCAAAGTCTGTTAAAGGACCTTGATAGATTGCTGGGTTGGCTTTTTCAACCCGATAATCCCCACATGAAAGACAGGCAGGCAGCTGGGTGCAGGGAAGCACGTTGCAGTCAGTGTTGAGAAAAAGGCTGCACCTGCCAACAGGGTGCTTGGAGGTGACAATGGTGCTGCAACACCTGAGCTGTGGGCAACTGGAGGAAGAGGTGAAACTCTGAATCCAAACACAGCAAACAGTCTTCCATGGCAGCTGTGAATGAGGAAAGCCTGCACTTGAAGTTGTTTGGGCCAAAATCTGCCATTTTTTTGGTGCAGAACTACAGGCTTTTTAGTGGCTCAACTATGTGTTCTCAGGTTTTCAATAAGAAAAGTTAGTATTGTCATGTGCTAACCAGCAACCATACCCCTAGCTTCAAACTCCAATTAATAATGTATGGTAAATATCATCTGTGATCAATAATCACAGAATCACAGATTCAATTAGGTTGGAGCAGACCTCTGAGATCATGCAGTCCAACCTGTGACAGAACACCACCATGTCAACTAGACCATGGCACTGAGTGCCACATCCAGCCTTTCCTAAAACAACTCCAGGGACAGTGATTCCACCACCTCTCTGGGCAGCCCATTCCAATGTCTAATCACCCTTTCTGTACAGAAATTGTTCCTAATGTCCAACCCAAACCATCTCTGGTGCAGTTCAAGACTATACCCTCTCATCCTGTCACTAGTTGCCTGAAAGAAGGTGCTGAATCCCACCTGGCTACAAGCTCCTTTCAGGGAGTTGTAGAATCATAAGGTCACCCCGAGACTCCTTTTCTTCAGTCTAAACAACCACAGCTCTTTCAGCTGCTTCTCATAAGATTTGTCCTTGAGACCCTTCATCAGCTTTGTTGCCCTTCTCTGGACAATGTCACCTGCACTACTGAAAGCAGTTATCGGATAAAGCCAGGCATCAATGCCCATGGGTTTAACTGACAGAGCTCTATTGAAAATTATCGGTAATAGCTAATGTCATATCTTAGCACTAAAAAACACCCTTCAGCCAATCCAAGCTGTGAAGTCTTTCATTTTAGAGAGTTCATTCAGATCAAAACTGAATTTCAAAAAACTTACTTCAAATGTTATGTAAAAATTCTCTATGGATATGAAACAGTCCCACCAATAATTCCAGAAATTGTAATATATAATCACTTGTGCACCAGGCACAAGTCTGTTAATTTCTTGTTACAGTTTTTGTTTTCAGATCCTCAAGACATCAGCTACTCTTTTAGGAAACTGGTGGTACTTGGCTCAGTCCTAAGTGAATGTGTAGTGTCATATTTCTGCAGTCATGTCTCCAGTTTTACTGTCAGTTCCAGTACTATGTAACTGGATAGTACTATAAACAGGAATTAAGTGGAAACTTGGGAAAAGAAAAGAAAGTCTACAAGTTTGAAGGACAGATCTTCAGCTGCCCTAAATTGTAACAGTATGACTTATTAATGCCACCAGAACAGTTTGTAGCAACTGATAATCTCTGAGGTTTTAAGATTGTCAGCAAATTCTATTTTGCAGTACAAACCTAATCATTTCCTGAAATTGCATGGTTCAGTTAAGCTTAGGAAAACTATCTGAGTTTATTTAGAGAGTCAACATTTATTTCCTATGTAGCTGACTGATGTGGGACTCACCTGACACCTTACTGAAAGTATGTTTTGCCAGAATGAATGAACTACTACTCAAGGCTTCCTGCAAAAATGTTTGCCAATATGTCCTACTATATTAACAGTCAAATGAATTTATTATTCTCAAGATTTTCTCCCCCAACATGTACGGGTTAATTGAAACTATTTTGGGTGTCTCCATTTAGAAAAGAATGACAGTTTCCTTTGGCATTTCAGTCTGTATTTTGGCTGGTTCTAATGAAGAAAAATTCCCCTCAATCAAGATTGCTTTGTTTGCTAAGTGAGACAGATGGCACACTCACTGTATTGGTAATGATTCTGAGATTTTAAAGTGTATTTGGGATATACTGGTTTGTGTTCCCCAGCTAAAAAGTGATCGATATGTCAAATGGAAGAGAAGTCAGGTTCTCTCTTTGTAGAATTTCTGAGACATGATACTGTTCTGAAGGACCTACAGGAAGACAGGTTTTAGACACATTCAGACAAATCTGTAAAACACGGTCCAGAAGACATGCCTTGGCAGAAAATCAAACACACACTTCCAAACCCATGCCAGAACAGTGTGTTGAACCTGTGCCATCAAGGCGGGTGTAGCACTCACTCCTGTTCTTCCCACCTGGTCCTGAGGGCAGCACTGGGTTCAGTTGAAGGTTTTTATTTAAGGGATATCCAGCCCCAGAAACACTAAAGAAAGAGGTTTTTTCAGGTGCTATTTCTTGTTGACTTTGCCTTAATACTTACATCTTAATACTGGGTTTCAGGGAAGGTTAACTGAAGTTCAGATTGTGTTTTCTCCAAAGTCGGTGAGGTCTTTAAGTTAACCAGCTGGAAAGCAGGTGGATGTACCACAAGACCCTCGTCACCTGAAAATAACAGATTGTACTTCCACTGTATTTATTAGTACCCATCGTAGGTTCATATTGGTAAATAACACAGATTTTAGGAGGGAAAGAATCAAGAAAAGCTTTCTCCTAGCTCTCACCTGCTCAGACTTGAAGATACACGATACAAGAGAAGACTGCATATTTAGGACCTAAATGTTGTTTAGATCAGCTGAAGATTTCTTAGGGTGTCTGTGGAGGAACTTTGTGGGCATCTGTTCAGCTTCTGGTGCAGAGGTAGAGAAGGAACGCATATCAGAAGGAACAGCCTTCCTGGCTGCCCCACCAATGAAATGATAAAGTGAGAAAAGTGCAAAACCACAAACAGCCTCAAAACCCTCATGATGTTTCTGCCCAATGCTGAGGCACATGGGCTCTGTAGAAAGATGCAACTCTCTGGGGCATACAAATCTACACAGCACATTATGTTGTAATTAAGATGAAAGAAACAAAGTGTTCTGTCAAAAAGATTGCCAGCTCTCCAGAGAAAATAGCTTTGTGTATCACTTTATGCTAGTGGTGACAGAATAGAAAACAAAATACCACAGTTACATACTTGTTCTTTGTCTAGAAGTATTTACAAATAACTTTACAGATTTTTACACACATTTTTCAGTTTTGCTTGTTTACTATTAAATTAAGAGAACAATTAGTCCCCAGAGGCTTCTAAGGCTTCAGTTGGTGCCTTTTACTCTACATTCATGCTTGGCTTCTTCCTGGGAGAAGGGAGGAAAGGAGTTTAAAAATGTGCAAATCACAGACATCTAAACAGCCCTGGGTTTAAGGGTTCCTAGAGACAGACACCCATTGAGCAGTTGTCCTACTTCTCTTTAAATCAGAGACAGTTAGTCAAGATGCATTTAGGGCAAAATAGATTAGGAAAGGAGGAGTCATATATGAATTGAAATAAGTAGGTGAGTACATTAGTGTTTGAACATCTGTGTAAGAAGAGTCATAGATCAATCCCTACTGCATTCAGCAATTCAAACAATGCAAGGAGTGGACATTGTGAATTCCAAAGACAGCATTGAAATGATCTCTCGAGCACTGTTAGGGTTTGACTCCTGCTGCATATTTTGGAGTCAAAATTACTGTTTACTGACACAATCTTGACCAGGCACAGTATGATCCTCTCAGTCAAAAAATACTGATTTTTTGAGAAAGATGCACCCTCCTCCTAGTTTTCACAGGTTGTTTTGTTTTCATGCCTCAACACTAAACATTGTAAAAATACTGAAATTAAAAAAAGAAAAGAATTTACAATTTACAAGTGTCCATATAAGTAAATTACTTAAAAATTCAAGATCATCTACAAAGATCTACGAAATAACAATGCTGATAATGACACTGAGCCTTTGGGAAGAGTAATCCACATGCCGTGAGGAACGGATGTGCTGGGTTTCTTCCAGAACGATGAGTCACAAGGTTGGTCTTTTCTTCTAAAATCTGTTTCTTCAGATACAGCAGCAGAAGTCTTGAGACTATGTTCATTACTTACTTCGACCTAAAAAACAGGATAAATGAATTACTTACAAACGAAAATCTATTTTGTTTATCTCCTAATCTGCAAGCTGCAAATTCATTCCAGCTGATGGGTTAGTAACTAACAAGCAAGTGGATAAATCTCATGTGGTCACTAATTTCATCAGCCGTGAGACCCACTTATATGGTCAAAAATGAAGGCTGGGTAAAAAAGCAGTAGCTTTGTACTATGCATACCACAAAAGCAAAACACATTTGGGAGAAGTCCCATAGCTGGTAAAACATATCTGAAGCTCATACAATAATAGATTCATTTTAGTGTAATATATTTTAACAGCGTGAGACAAATTTTCACCCAGTTATAAAATTCTGACATGATCTGATTACAAACATGAGCATTTGAGCTGGACTCACACTAGTTATGGTTTTTACCACAGTGACACACCTGCTGAATCTATGTATTCTCACATGACTCCCTGCAAACCATTTTCACTTGTGCAATTTTGGGAAATCTATGTTGGTCTTTCAGAGCAATTTTAAGATGGGTAAAGTCTCAGGAGAAGATATAAACAGGACAGGATCACACAGATGCATCACGGAGTGGTGACCTCTCCATTGGCACAGCTTCTCACACAGTGGATCAGTTCCACGAGTGCAAATTAGTAATGTTCTTAAAAAGGCTAGGAACATCCCTAATTGGAATTAGGGATTCAGTGTCTATCCAGATAGAGTTGCTCAAATCTGTAGTAGTTTTATTTTATTTTATTATTATTACTACTATTACAATTATAATTAAAACTTTCATTATTGTATTAGTACATCGTTCATATTACAGCATAATTATGGTATTATCTTATTAACATATATTATAATATCATTAGTATTAATAATAACAACCTCTAAGGCAAGCCAAAATGTAGCTTTTTAGTTTTTCCTTCTAGCCACCATGCTCCTCTCTTTGCCTCTCTTACATATCAGTAGATGAAGCCATTTTAAATATCACCGAGTGACCTGGCTGTTGATACTGTGATTCCAACAGGCACAACAGTCTTCTTTATAGTCCATGTGCTCTAGTCCCAAAGAGAACACAGAGATTTTTTTCTACTCCCCTTGTTGTCTCCTGCCTTACACACATCTCAACTGGAGCTGCATGGCTGAGGGCAAAGATCCTGCTTCTCCTTGTCCCGTAGTCTAAAGGAGTCACAGGCAGAACAACGAGCAAACAGTCAAGCCATGATCACTCATGTTTGGATTAAAAATTGTTCCCCGTGGGGGCAAGTCCAAATTTAACTTCTCAGAGGTGAGAAGGAAAACTAATCTTAGTTTTGCTTATCATTAATAACTATGGTAGCACTAAGCAGACATTATACTGAATGTGAGCACTTAATAAAATCACTGTCTTCTGCATAGTTTGGATGAGATCACAGAGCCTTGTATTTTCAATGGGCTATGTTTAGTTAATTTATGAATAAAATAAGGGAAATAAAAGGGATGAGAAAAAGGGAAATATAGCCAAGTGTTCATCTATAAAGTAACATTTATAAAGGCTTTTAATGTATTATTACAAGCATTATTCATGTTCAATTCTAAGAGAATTCTAGCTCTCAGAAATGGAGTTTTGCGCAGCCTGGACACCAGAAGTCACTTTTTAGGGATACTAAGAATTTTCAGACTGTATATAACTGATACAGATAGCAATTAACTTATCAAAAGAAGTCAAGAAGGCTAATGTGCTGCAGAGAGATAAGCACCTGCAAAGTTCTGGCACAATCCACTGACCAAATAATTTTCAGCAATTTGGCTTTTAATTCAGACTTTGATCACCGACAGTAATTTCCCTCCCATCTTAGACAGAGGTCCTCTATATCTTTCAGTGCATACAACCAAAACATCAGTAAAAAAGGAAATACAATATAATTTCTCTCCCAGTTTTATATTCCTTGAAGCAATAAAGAGGCCAGAGAGGGCACTCCCAGTGGTACAAGGATAGGCACTAATAGGAAATGGAAAGATTAACACTTATTCTCCAGTATTGTAAGATCACCAACAACCCCCAAATCCCTTGAGCTACTTATGGAAAATCTCCTATCAAAGAATAAATTATCAGATGCTGTGACTTTTCTACTGCAAAACAAATGAATATATTTTGTAGGAATGTATTTGTAAGTATTTCGTAGATATGTCTTTTATCCTCTTCTTAAATTATAGTAAGTTTGCTAAGAAAGTATTAAACATTTATGCATTTGATGCTTAACTAATCTGAATGCTCATTTAGAGATTAAAATCTTTCATGGAGAGGTGTAAATATTGTAGGCATGGCCTTCTTGCTCCTGAATATCAATTTAACTTTATACTCTAGCAGCTTATTCAGAAGGTTCAAACTCCCATTTTGCAGTCATCTTTCTGACAGAAAATGCAGCAAAATAGACATTTAATTAAATATTACTAAAGGATATGGACTTCAATGTAGAGCATGTACTTAGTCAAAAGTCAGAACGTTCATGATTTTATTTAGTTGTCTTAATGTGTTATTTGTTCCTGTTCTAGTATACACCATAATTTTGGGCCTTCATAATTCTATAATATTTAGACAAATGTTTAGTAAAATTTTGTCTCTGTTTAGTTCTATAAATTGAAATCTGTATCATGAATAAAATATATTTTAAAAACCTGCAAAACTTAATAAAGTCATGAAGTTCAGGTGTCAAGTTTCAACACCAAACACTTTTTAAAAATTTGTCCATTTTAAATTAAAACTCCTAGCACATTCACACTAGTATACGCCAGGAAAAACCTCTAGCCCACTCTAATACTGTTAACTGATAAGTAAAATAGAGTAAGTCATTAAATCCTTTTCAGTCAATTAGCTGTACGTGCATTTCACGTTGCATTTAAGAGGCATGAAAGGCCCAAAGGTAAATTTAAAGACAGAAAGCAACATCACAAGTTCCAGCCATAAAGAATCTCCAAATTAACAACTTCTGGTCTACCAATAATATTTTGAAAATCATCTACTTGAAATTATGTGAGCTTTTGCCAAAATACATATACTAGTAATGTCTCCCCATACCCTATTTTTTTCCAAATAAAAAGAATAGATATGCATTCAAACTTATTCATTAGGTAGCAAAGCAGGAAGAGTCTATGAAAATGTGATTTTCATGGTGCAAGCAAATAAGTGATGACACAGAGATAATGAACTTCCAGTGAAACTCTACAGATAGTTATATTTTAAGCTGGCATGCAGTTTTTCAGCAAATTCTTTTCTTTCAGTAGCTAGACAAATGTAAAAACTTTTGCTTTTCTATAAATGGGTTAATCTCATTAAGGTTTCTGCTGCAGCAGAAGCTATAAACCAGCCCTTTTCTTGCTAAAAATTTAGCAAGGAAGCAATTCCATCCTTCAGTGAGAGCCTCTCCTTGCACTAAGATGAGGCACGACGTGGCAGACATGGTGATATCTCCTAATCCTCGCCTTAGCGGATATGCCATCAATGACAAAGTGTCCTTACTTGAATGTTTTATGTGGATTAATTTTTAATTAAGTTCTAATTAAAATATAATTAGATTATCAGTAATCTGATGCCCAAATTATTTTAGGAGAAGGTTAGCTTTCAGTTCAGTTCAGTTAGAAGGATTAATGTGGTCCGTGGGACCAGAACCTTACCTACAGGCTTTACAGGCTTTAACTCAACATGTTCCTGGGGGGGCTGTCGGTAGGAGTATGTGTCAAGTCCGCCTATGAAATCAACTGAAAATACAACAGTTCCAGAAATGAACAAATGGAAACGAAAATATGTCAACTGAAACAGAAATGTGGAAAAATCATGTTAAAAAAAAAAAAAGAAAATAGTAAGTGCATGCACAGCTCTGCATACAAGAAGTAAACCGAGTAGATAAAGATGCTGTGGGAACTGCTTACAGAAATCTCCATGCTTGGTCTTCCTTGGGGGTCTATTTAGCCCCATGCCTGCAAAGACAGGCAGCAGCTGAATGAGCAGACATACACACTGCTGCCAGCGTGTGTGCAAAAGGAGCATCCATGGATGAGCAGAGCACGTAAAGAGAAACCACTATGGGGTAAAATAGCTGATTCTCTTTAGGGCAATCTCAGTGTATATATGCATATACATATATATATACATATACATATATATATGTGTGTGTGTGTGTGTGTGTATTTACACACACAAACAAATAATTTTTTTAATAATTCCCCTTAAACTCCTTTATAAGTGCTTAGAAATTTCGGCAATGGAAACAGTTTAGCTTGTGAATCTAATTTCACCTAAACTCTTCACGCTCAATGGACTTGTAGGAAAGCATCAACAAAAACCAAAGGCATGAGAGCTGAGTTAAGAACAAACAGGTGATAACTAAATGTGAAAAAGCAGCAGCATCTTCTCTGGATGAACTTTTGGGGTCAGTGGAATCGTTCCACTTTCTATTTCAGAAATGATGTGCTCTTGAGGAGATTTTAGTTCCTTCTATGGTGATAATGGTTTAAAAAAAAAAGACATTTTAGTCTGAGGCTTGTATTTTGTTATTTTGGTAAGATTTTAAGCAACTCCAAGAGGCCAAAATTTCAAGCTATCCTAGAAATCTTAAAAGCAGGTTTGTGGAAAAGGCTATTCTACTGATTTCAAAGGGCCTTTTGCAGACATGTCCAGAGCTGACAAATTCACAAGACATTAGGATTCTCTAATAGTCACATGGAAAGCAACCTTCTTCATTTGTTTATATATAGGCATGTATACAAAAGTCCTAGGCAGAATTTTGGTACTCATTGTGCAAACTGCGGTATGAGCAACTAAGGAAAAAGCAGTCCCTTCCCAGTCAATGTGTGCACTAGGCAGACCAAGACAGAGTGCTTATCCAGGAGGAGGAGATGGGAAAATGAGGCTTAGAGATTGACACACTAATGAAACACCCACTGAAATCTGTGGGAATGCTCCTGTTGATTTTAGTTTGCTTCTCCTCCTCAGTCCAGAAATGGCTGAAAACTGAACTTGATGTACTCCAATCACACAGCATCACCTCTGCCCCAAGACTGTTCTCTTAAAACTGTCTGAGCAGGACATAATGGGGTGAAGAGCTTGCCAAGCCCCAGCCTATGGGCACCTCCTCTTTCTACTGTATTTCTTTCATGTTTCAGCTCTCCTTCAGAATGTTGTCACTAAATGCCATAACATACATCAAAATTTACTAATGGGTTCAAATCTTTACAGAGGAAATACTTGCAGATGAACTGTTGTAAAAGTTCATTTTTCAAACCATAGAATCACAGAGTGGTTTGGGTTGAAAAAGGCCTTTAAAGATCATCTAGTTCCAACCCCTCTGCCATAGACAGGGACACCTTTCACTAGAGCAGGCTACTCAAAGCCTCATCCAGCCTGGCATTGAACACTTCCAGGCATGGAGCATCCAGCTTCTCTGAGCAATCTGCTTCAGTGTCTCCTCAGTTTCACAAAAAAGAATTTCTTCCTAATATCTAATCTAAACATATTCTCCTTCCATTTGAAGCCATTCCCCCACATCTTGTCACTACATGCTCTTACAAAAAGTCCCTCTCCCTCTTTCTTTTAGCCTTCCTTGTTGAAGGCCACAATTAGGCCACTCTGAAGACTTCTCGTCTCCAGGCTGAACAATCTCAATTCTCTCAGCCTTTCCTTATAGGAGAGGTGCTCCATCCCTCTAATCTACTTGGTGTCTCTCCTCTGGACATGCTTTAACTGATGGATCTCCTTTGTGTGCTGGGAAC
>VZTR01008196.1:105819-117493 GCA_013400775.1 Chaetops frenatus | reverse complement strand
TGAAACACCCACTGAAATCTGTGGGAATGCTCCTGTTGATTTTAGTTTGCTTCTCCTCCTCAGTCCAGAAATGGCTGAAAACTGAACTTGATGTACTCCAATCACACAGCATCACCTCTGCCCCAAGACTGTTCTCTTAAAACTGTCTGAGCAGGACATAATGGGGTGAAGAGCTTGCCAAGCCCCAGCCTATGGGCACCTCCTCTTTCTACTGTATTTCTTTCATGTTTCAGCTCTCCTTCAGAATGTTGTCACTAAATGCCATAACATACATCAAAATTTACTAATGGGTTCAAATCTTTACAGAGGAAATACTTGCAGATGAACTGTTGTAAAAGTTCATTTTTCAAACCATAGAATCACAGAGTGGTTTGGGTTGAAAAAGGCCTTTAAAGATTATCTAGTTCCAACCCCTCTGCCATAGACAGGGACACCTTTCACTAGAGCAGGCTACTCAAAGCCTCATCCAGCCTGGCATTGAACACTTCCAGGCATGGAGCATCCAGCTTCTCTGAGCAATCTGCTTCAGTGTCTCCTCAGTTTCACAAAAAAGAATTTCTTCCTAATATCTAATCTAAACATATTCTCCTTCCATTTGAAGCCATTCCCCCACATCTTGTCACTACATGCTCTTACAAAAAGTCCCTCTCCCTCTTTCTTTTAGCCTTCCTTGTTGAAGGCCACAATTAGGCCACTCTGAAGACTTCTCGTCTCCAGGCTGAACAATCTCAATTCTCTCAGCCTTTCCTTATAGGAGAGGTGCTCCATCCCTCTAATCTACTTGGTGTCTCTCCTCTGGACATGCTTTAACTGATGGATCTCCTTTGTGTGCTGGGAACCTCAGAGCTAGATATCTAATACATTGCATATTTGCTGAATAATTTTTTAGAATAAATCACATCCACAGTGGTTTTTGGTTTGTTTTTTTTTTTAATGTACTTCAGTTTTCCCTGGTTTCCAAAGGTCTGGAGTTTTTTTTTTTTTTGTTTGTTTTGTTGAGCAAATGCTAACAGAAGGCACTAAAAGAATGTTTTTGAGGCAGTTCATCACTTCAGAACTGCACATCATTCCCTCCAGCAATCACAAGCATTATCTGCAATTGTAAGCATGGAGAGAATTTTAAGTAAGTAGCCTTTCTACCAACAAGTCTTTTTGAGCAAGAAATGAAGCTGAGATGTATTAATGATTGACAACATAGAAGTGTCTTTGTTCTGACAAGGAGAATATATTTAATAGCACCATCCAGCAAGTGTTGAGATGAGCTGCTCAAACCTGTTTAGCCAAGGCTTTCTCTTTAGCAATCCAAGATGTCTTATGTAGTATTAAAGCTGAAGTTCACCTTAAAATTTATGTGAAGCTCATTTTCATGGCAAGAAGCTGTTCCACCACACAAGGCAATGGAATGTGCCATTTTTCATTATGCACTCTATTTTATGACTGATAGCTCTTTAATATGAAGAGTTGTCATCAATTATTTGAATTCTAAATTACCTCTAGTTTTAAAAATTCATTTTGATTTTACCTGGTATCTTCATCCCTTATAATTAGTAGTCTTCCAGGACTAAGACCACAAATGGTCATTGAACACAGAAAACCAAATTTTTTATTTTCATTGGAGCCAAAGACATTATTATGTACATTTCAGTTCAAACAGGCACCACATATCTTAAAACCTTTCACTGAATGAACTTTTGGATGCATAAATACCTCTATTTAATTGGCCAAAAGTAAATACCAGCAATATTTATGTAGGTTTTCCAAGAGGAAAATACTGGTTTAAGGATGACCTTAAATACTTGATTTTTTTATTTCTGCCTGGTTAACGGATTATGGATAATTTCTGCCATAGATTCACAGGACTACATTAAATAGCTTCAGAAGCTTCCATAAGCCTGGAAGACAGTTCAATTAAAAAGCAGGGTTCTATACAATTCTATAGTACTGTGCTTTAAATTTTTAAAAAAACCCCAAACCTACAACCACAACTTGTTAGCAGTAGAGATACTCAGTCACTAAACAAGGAACACCCCATGTAGTCCAGTCATTAACTACAGTCATGCAGAGAGAAACTTAAAATCCTAGGGAGAGGATTTTTTAGCATCCCACAGATAATAGCAGGTTACAGCAGAAGCTGGTTATTTTATCTGCAGCTGGCTGCAAAACATGATCCCTGTTCCCAGGGGATTGCTCTCTCCTTGTGTCACCTCAGTTTTGTGGTCATGCTGGATGCTTAATGGCCAGTGTGAAATGTTCCTTTGGAGTTCACTACCTGCTGTGCTTGGAAGTGCAAATCTGTGCTGGCTGCCCACTGCAGGCAGTCCATTAAACTGATGTTCATTCATTCACGGGCCATATCAGAGCAACGGTTGTCATAATCTGCCTGAGTGAGAAAAGTGCAGCATGCTGCTGGCTGGAGAAAGTGTATCCACTGTCATCAGTAATTTTGAGGGTTATTCTTTTCTAGACAGATGACATTGCAAGTTGCCTTACTACTATTTATCCAGCGCATTCACCCTTATGCAAGTTAAAATTTGCTTTTGTTTGAAGTTAGTATAAAAGAATCAGAGCTCAGGGAAAAAAAAATCCTTTCTCCTTTTCCACCCTCTCATCTGGAATTCAGCTTCTCTGGCAATATCCCATTGACCTGCTGGCAGGCCCTGTGCAAACAGCTGCCAGACCTTGTCAGCTCATTGGTATATTACTAATTTCTTCTTTCAAAGTTGGCAAATTCCAAGCATGTCTGGAGGTGCAGGGTATGAACAGAGCAGCGATATGGTGATAGCACAATTCTTAGTAAATCCTGCAGTCTCTTGGCCTGGACTACCTTAGATCCTATTGATGCTTGCCTCCCCATTATATAAATGGGAGTAAGCCCCAAAGCTTACTGGCTCAAATGGTTGGCACCTCCAGCTGTCCCCTTTCCAAGAGGGAGGCAGACTAGCAGCTGCTCGAACTTGTATTTTTATGTACAGAAGATTTTCTTAACCTATGGGATTCCAAACACTATTTTGCACTGAATTATTTTCCTTGTTCTGAGATTTTTTTTTTTTAATGGCAATATATCAATGCAATTACATTCATTAAGAAAAGGTATGCAACTGAGGAGGGTGTAACTAGCAGAAAAGGAACCAAAATCATTTAGAAAGAGGAAGCAAAACTAGGGGATTGATGGTAAGTCAGTGCTACGTGCATAAAGCACAAACTTTGGACTTTCCAATATTTGCACTTTTAGCTTACATAAACTTTCCAGATAAGCATGTTTTTTCCTGAAAAAACTGCTTTTTCAGTTGCCTTCCACCTTCAAGAGATCCACTGCCCTTACACCCTTTACTGCATGAGCCAGACTGACCCAGCTATCTGTCTGGAGCCAACACCACCCATTTTCCCATCTTCTCACTAAGCCTGAGCACCTAAGTCTCAAGCCACGTAGCAAAAGAACCACACTTTCCATTGCAGGATCACAGGAATAGCTTCTCATTTATGTAGAGGATTAAAGGAGGGAAAAGGTGTGCAAGACAATTAAGAAAGGGAGAAGAAGAGACATCAGTAATCATTTGTGACACTCTGATTCCTGCTCTGTCTCTATAAAGTACTGGCAGATGGTAATCAGGTTAAAACAGGATAAAGTGGTAGAAAATTACTAAGAGACAACCTTTTACTTAAATTTTTATTACTGGAAGCTAGAAGGGGAATGTTTCAATGTTCCACAGTAATTATTAAGATATTTGCACCAGATTTTCTTCTTAGTCTTCACCTGTGGGATAGATCATAATTTTAAAAACTGCTCTACCTTGTAACATATAAGTACTACACTTCTCTACAGGGCTGCATTGAAAGAAGAATCCTCTCAGAAGCTGCCTTAGAAAGGGCACTGGCATGGAAATTTTATCTATGATATTTGCTACTGAACTTGCTCCTCACTTAATCAGTGATGTGACATCCAAGATATCCGTACTATTTATTCTCCAAAAATACGACTGCCCAGGAAGATGAAGGAAGCATGAAGAAGATCTAAAACGTTAAGAAGTGAAAATTGCTCAAACCCTCTTAACCCAGACGTCCCCAGTCATTCCAAATCTGAAAGTATCTTTTGAAAATCTTCTCTGTGCCTTGCCTTTGAAAGCTATTTACAGCCATACCACCCCATTACTGAAACTAAGTGACAAGCTGCCCGATTATGGTGTTTTATTGTTTTTGGTTTTTTTTCCCCTAAAAGTGAAGTATTTTTCAGTCCCTTTCATGTCATTAAGGACTCCTGGCCGCTACATGGTAAAAGTCCCTAGGAGAGTATGGTTATCACACATAAGGAATGTAGGAAAATACTTATCACAAGTTTACTATCACTAATTTAGTATCAGAAAAAATATACCTTAAGCTGCAGGTATGTATAAATTGTTTCCTTTAGGCCTTAGAAAACATTCATTTTTCCTGGTACTGTGCAACTGCCAACCCCAATTCAAATTTTAAGTTGGCGAGGAGTAGTTTTCATTTTGCTTTAAAATATTATATTATACTCTCTCTAAATACTTACCAGCTTGGGCATCAACCATTCTGCACATCTCAGCATAGCTGGCTATGACTTATGTTATTATTCAACAGTGCAATTCAAACTTAGACAAACTAAGTATGTCTGATGATACGTTTTCTTCCTTTATAGGTCTCTATATTTTTCTGTTCCCTATTTTAATGAAAATGCTAACATCCTAGTGAGAATACCAATATGTAGAAGCTGTATTTAAAAACACTTCAAACTAATAAAGATGCTGGTTTTGTTTTTTCTTTTTTTTCCTGAGGCTTGTAATTAAAGGTGCTATTGCAAGTTCTAGTATGAGATTTCAAATACAGTGAAGGGTAGCCTTCTTTCTGCATATGACCAAAGTAAATTGTAAACAATTCTAATTAAAACTTCCTAGATAATTTTTAATACAGTGAGAAATTTAGATATAAAATTGGTAAAAATTAGTCTTCAGTAATTACTGATTTTCCCCTTTCTGGCACCCTTTTTGATCTCGTCCTTTCTGGTGCAGAATGTTCTGTGATTCCCTCTTTAAGTTACTATACTGCCTATGTACCAATAAAGCCTACAAAGGAAAAATAAACCATGCACAAAAGACATTAAATGCCCATTGTCAGGATGGCTGGGACGGAGAAGAGATTACTCCAATATGATTTAAAGTGTAATTTTTTGCTGCAGTCTCATCAAGGCATGAAAACGTCTTCACAGAGGAATGTAGAAGTCAGCCATAGTGCAAAGGTGGTCACAAGACTACAGGTTACAAGGTCTTTTAAAGGTTAATAGGCTAATAGGTTACTGCCACATACATTGTTTTAATTTCTTCACCAATAATCAATCAAACCTGTATTACATGTTTGCCATAGTGTGGACTTTTTCATCTAATCATGTACTAACATACAATTTTATACTACGCTATTCATTTTAAACTTCTTAATTTATCTTATAATTACTATTATATCTAAACTTCAAACTACAAAACTTTCTACTACCTAACTTGACATGCCTTTTCTTAAACTACAGACCTACATCCTTGTTATAGGTCCCTAAGTTTGAAGGCTTTTCCATGGCTTCAGATCAAATGCAGCACACATTTCAAACTCAGACTGAGCAGGCACCAGGCCTTGAAGGTTTTCTGTGCCTTGGATTCCAACATCCCAGAAACTACATTTATCAAATACATTCACATAATATTGGGAGGAAAACATGCCATTGAGTTCTGATAACACATATCCAGTCTATCCACTAAAATGGCAACTCAAATAGTCCCAAGACTATTCTAAAGAAGGCTGTTACAGCTTCAGTCACACCTCCAGACATGTGATCTTCACAATAAATGTGTCCAAGTTGACTTCAAAAGAGACAGAACTCTGAATCTGCTTTTTGAAGTTATGCTTTGATCTTTTTTTGGTATTCTGATTCAGGGATACATGCTATGTATTAGTGTGCCTTTATATTACTGCTGAGTTTGATGCCATAAACTACAGCGTTCTTTCAAAAATGTTCAGTGCAGATGCTCAGACCGATTGGAATTGATCTATTCCACTTACAGTTCACTGCTAGGTTGCAAGTTAGGTGTTTTGTTCTTTCAATTTGTTAGTGGTTTTTTTTCTATCAGTTGAGTCCCACAGGGCCTGTCGTTCTCTATTCATAGAATTTCTTTTGGCTTCAGTTATGTGTCAGTATGAACCAATTATTGATTTTTGAGAAACGGTTTATATATATATATGTATATATTTATAAAAAACACTTAATATATATGATATAAATACTTAAGTATTTACAACTGCCTTGTTATTATACACCCAAGAATATCACAAGTGTTTTTCTAACCTTAACCACAAGCCACTGATATTTTAGTATGAGAAATTAATGTTCCCTATTTTTAAAACTAATGCTGAACCTGTTCAACTCTAATGAATAATTAAAGACAAAATTCCTAGAGAAAAGTATTTGCAAGATCAAATAGATGACATATTAGAACACTTGTGACATTTTCAGGAAAGGATTTCTATGCATTGAAGGAAGTTCACATCATCCATTCACAACAGAACATTAATTTTATTTTCAAAAAGCAGGTGACAGGAGGGCTGGAGGGATTCTTCTTATCACTGAGTGATTCTGGATTTTCCTAGCTTCCCACCTTCCTAGGGATGAAAGACTGCTTCTGAAATTTGCTACTGTCATCCTCTATGACCTGGTATTTGCTTCATGTGTTTGTATCTTTGCTTGTCTCATAAAAAGTGAAGTGAACCAAGGACCTTCAGGAGAGTGTCTGTGTTCATGGCACAGCACACGGTGCAAGCCAGAGAGGGAAGAAGCTGCCAAGCTGCTCCTCAAGCAGAGGCTGCAGCGGGGAGCAGCAAAAGAGGCAGGCCTCAGAGATGATAAAAAGAACTTGGGAGGCCAAGCAGAATATCCTGCAAGTCAAAAAGCCAGAGATTTGGCTGAGACTCAAATGGTTCTCCAACTAAACAGACATAGAAAACAATGGAGGAAATGATACAAGCCTCTCATTTCTGTTCTGTATGATCCAGTAATTTGAGTTTTCCATTTTAAACGTGTGCTAGACTATAATGCAATTAATTCTGCCTATTAGAGTTTTGTGGTGTGGTATTTTTGGGAAGTTTTCTATAAAGGGAACCATGCACATTCACTTCAAAGGTCTGGATGAGTAAAGCTCTGTCACATTCAGCCTATGTTGCAATTTTTCTTTCCTTTATAGTACTTCTTTATTTGCTTTAAAATCTGCTTAACATTCCTGCCCATTAATGTCTTTTGCTGTCAGTCAGGGAAGTCTCCTTCTTTCCTGGCCCTTCCTTTATTTGTAGCTGACTTTGCTGGGATCCAGGTACAGAACTAGCATCTTTACCTCAAAAGACTTTATATCTTGAACTTGCTACAATGCTAAAGCTTGTACTTCCAGTAGCCTGAGAAGTCAGGTGTCAGTTTTTTCAAAAGAATACTGATCTGATGCTACTTTCCACTTTATGACATCAAACCCATTAACACTATTTAACATTTTTTTTTTCCATTTCAGATGAGGCCATTTCCATTTCTTCATCCTTTTTCTCATTTATCATCCTGCCTTTGCCCTCATGACTGTGAGTGACATTTTGTGTAGAAATCCTGTTTCATCACATGACATTTGCTCCTTTGTGTGGGGCACTGTTATGCATTCCCCACCTTGTATCTACACTGCACTCACAGCTACACCTCCCTTAGGGGTGATCTGCTTCAGTCTTTGAGGTGGCAGACACCAAAGTTTTCTACCACGAATCTCCCAGGGTTTTAGTGTCTTTAGATCCAAACTACCTTTTTTCCTCTGCTAAGCAGGAAATGTTTCCTCCAGCATAGATGGAGCCCTACTCTCCTCATCCCAGCAGAAACCTGTGCTCCAACTGTGCCTTCTCTGAATCAAAGTCTACAGATAGGAAACAGAAGTGGATAAATCCCTTCAGTGCTCTCCAGATTCTCAATATCTTCATTTTGATTTTTTTATCTCTATGACTGAGCAGAAATCACCAAGCTCTAACCTTCTGTTTCTTCTTGCTTTTAGTTTTTCAAGATGAGGAAGCCAGCAAAATAATCTTTTGTTTATCAGTATCATGTGAGTTTTTTCCAGCCCCAGTAAATGCACTAAGTTCTTCTATGGTACCCTCATTCTACCCCAGAATGACCATCCATCATTTAAGACCCATAGTGGATAAATCTGCTAGGTTTACTACTTAATCACTTCCAAGTGCCTCCACAAGTACCCATTTGTCTCTGTGAGTGTTTCTCTGCAAATCAGGAAATCTATTGCTCCTCATATTTTTATTACTATTTTCCTGCTCTATCTTCACCTTCAAGTTAACTTTCTCATCTCTTAATATTGCTTTTGGCATTACCTTCTCTCTCTCACCTACTCAAATTAGCTTCTTAACACCCCAAAACATAAAATGACTACTTTTTCAGCTTTGAAAACAGAGCTGAGAGGATTATAAAATGGGAGCTTACAATAACCAGTGGTCTTCTCATATATGATGGAGTGAAAAAAGAAACATCACATGTGTTAGCAAACATGATGGCTAGGAAAATGGTTTCCTCTTTGTTAGAAAGTGGTATCATTTCATATTAGGAGAAAGACGAATGTCTAGAGTAGTCTGTAACAGGATTAATACTCACTTTGAAGGCACCAGTGAATCAATCTGCTAATGGAAAAGAAAGATAATGCAATACTGCCCTCATCCATAAAAAACTCTCCCTGAAGAAAGATGAAGTAAAAATACACTTTTCTGAAAACCTTGTAACTCTCAAATTTCAGTCCTCCAAAAGAACACATTGTCATGATTAAGGAGGAAAAGACAATGAGTAGAAATCAATGCCAAGGAATAAGAGCACTCATATAAATGGTCAGAGTCACAGAGTATCACTTAATTTTGCTGTATCTAGTCTGTGATATTGAGAAAAACACAGGTGAACTGAGATTAAATTTCTGCTAGCAAAACCAACTGTTTATTTACTGATTCAAGGCAAAAGAATGTCAAATGAAGTTTAAAGTGACTCCAGCTATGACCCAAAGCACAGAGCACTGGTAAGAGAAAGACTTGTTGATATGGAGTTAATAAAGCACATCAGTAATACAGACTAAATTCAATACATATAATGTAGGCTTTTTGAAAAACAGCTTTTCTGAGAACAGGCAATATATTTTATTTGACCAACCAGCCCAGCTGGAAAACCATAACAGCTATATCTCCTGATTTATTAAGACAACACCTCCTGCTATAAATCTTGCTTATCTTATATACTGAAACTATTAAGGCTGTTGAAACAGCACGGCTAGAAAATCTAAAAAGCACAACATATAGACAACAAGTCAAAGTTTAAAACAGGAGGAATTTAAAAAGGTTACTTTATGAAAAGTTGAAGTTATGATGACATCAGAAACACAGTAAAGAGAACTAAAGAAGAGGTAAGAATTTTACAGGATAAAGAAAAGTGTTTACCAACGATCACCTAAATTAGTTCCAATATTTTAATCACAGAATATTCTGAGCTGGAAGGCACCCACAAGAATCATTGGGTCCAGCTCTTCAGTAAATGTCCTATACAGGGATCGAACCTACAGCCTTGGTGTTAATTAGCACCATGCCCTGACCAACTGACTTAATAACTTCTCCTTTCTCTTGTTCTGTGACTGTGGTTCTTCTAGGAAATTCTTGCGATACTTTGTTTGCAAAGGTCTTTCTCTTGCTTCAATCTTCTCAGTAATCATTGGTTATCCCTTTCTCTTCCAAACAAAATCGACAACTTTTCTAGGTGGAAGATGCTTCTTGCCTTTAGATTTATGAGATTCAGACCTGAGATTTTCAAAGATGTATTAAATTGTGGATAGTTAATTCTTACTCAATTTTTTTCAATTTTGCCACATTTTGAGAAAGTACCCATTGTAAAATAAAATTATCTCCAAAATTTAGATGACTGTGACCTGAAATTCATGGCTTGGTTCAATGTACTTCACTGACTTGTTCTGGTTAGCCATCTCTTTTGAATTTATAGCACCCACTTTTCTAGGTAGTTTGAATATCCTCTAAGGCTATAATGCATGATTATGTACACTGAAACTCATTAGATAAAAAGGGACCCATATTGTATGATTTTTGTCATGGATACTCCCTTAAAACAAGAAATGTGCAGCTTTGGCTCTTCTACTGCTGTATTTCAAAGCTTATTAGAATATTGCTATTAGAATTGTGAACAAACCTTATCTTCAGGAAAAATCAGTGGCAGCCTCTCAGCTCAGGTGGCCTGCATGGATCTGTTTTAATTTTTGAGGCTATTACCTGTAAAGAAGAAGGGAGGACTTTTCTTTCTTCTGAGATGAAACCTCACCATCTCTCTTGCAGGTCAGGTGTGGGCATAAAGGAAAAGGCATTAAGGGCTCTGACCCCCTAAACTGCTAATTCATCTGCAGCTCTGCTGGGTCTGTCAAACAGGTGGAGTTATGCATCATATCAGGGAAGCTGTGGGTACAATTGTCTCATTGCTCACTGAATTCCCAGATTCCTTATCAGCATATAACAAAGACAGTTTTCAGCCCTGTGTAGAGCCTGACTAATCCTGTACCCTCCTTGGCTCAGCACACCCCTTTGTTATGGGGGCACATCATTCCCTCCAGGCTAATGCTTCCCACACCAAAGGCAGCAGTTATTACATGACAGAGCTTTTAGGCATGATTTACTGGCTGGGAAATTACCACCCAGGCAGCAGTAACAATTAAATGGATATTACTTAAGGTGAGACCCAGAAATTAGGATACCCTATCTGCATGACAGTTAAGATTTGGGACAGATGGTATTTATGCAGAAGAGTGGGAGTCTGAAAAGTTTCTTTTTGAGCTCCACAAACTAACACAGGCACAAGACTGCTGCCATTCAGAAATGAAGAAGTAAGAGGATTGCTACTGGAAAAGGAAAATGGATTTGTAAAGAGGTTTCATTTTAATGGAGCAGCTGGATGAAAGGTACAGACAGGAATGGGCACCACTTAGGCCTGTATGTGATGTTGAGAGGAAAGCTCAAGAGAGTGGCGCTGGATGCTGGAGTGAGATTGATTTAACAATAGATGCAATTTAAGTGAAAAGGCTAAGGTGCTGGCAACTGGCAGTTGGGATACCATCCATTTAAAGACAGATTTAATTTAAACAGAAAGGTCAAGGAGGTGGAAGGTGGAGACTAAAACAAAATCAATATTAAGTTAGGTTAGTAGAAACTAGAATCAAATGAGCCAGTTAATGAAAAGGGCATACTGAGTATTTGGGATTAGGGAAGCAATGCATGGACCGAAGAACTATTCAGGAGCTGTCATTAAATGATATAACCCCTAAAATCAGAACTGTAATTCCATTCTAATAAGAATATTATTTATTAGAGTAGTAAACAAAAAAAATCTCAAGGGAAAGGTATGATCTCCCGTTTAAAGAAAACTGCATCATTATAAGTATATTCCTACTTGAAGATAATTCTCTTCTATCACAAAATCACAGACTTGCTGAGGTTGGAAGCAACCTCTGAAGGTCGTGTAGTCCAACCCCCCTGCTAAAGCAGGTTCAACTATAGCAGGTTGCTATTGGTAAATATCTACAGAGAAAGAGACTCCACAGCCTCTCTGGGCAGC
>VZTR01008196.1:62922-105389 GCA_013400775.1 Chaetops frenatus | reverse complement strand
CATCCCAGCAGAAACCTGTGCTCCAACTGTGCCTTCTCTGAATCAAAGTCTACAGATAGGAAACAGAAGTGGATAAATCCCTTCAGTGCTCTCCAGATTCTCAATATCTTCATTTTGATTTTTTTATCTCTATGACTGAGCAGAAATCACCAAGCTCTAACCTTCTGTTTCTTCTTGCTTTTAGTTTTTCAAGATGAGGAAGCCAGCAAAATAATCTTTTGTTTATCAGTATCATGTGAGTTTTTTCCAGCCCCAGTAAATGCACTAAGTTCTTCTATGGTACCCTCATTCTACCCCAGAATGACCATCCATCATTTAAGACCCATAGTGGATAAATCTGCTAGGTTTACTACTTAATCACTTCCAAGTGCCTCCACAAGTACCCATTTGTCTCTGTGAGTGTTTCTCTGCAAATCAGGAAATCTATTGCTCCTCATATTTTTATTACTATTTTCCTGCTCTATCTTCACCTTCAAGTTAACTTTCTCATCTCTTAATATTGCTTTTGGCATTACCTTCTCTCTCTCACCTACTCAAATTAGCTTCTTAACACCCCAAAACATAAAATGACTACTTTTTCAGCTTTGAAAACAGAGCTGAGAGGATTATAAAATGGGAGCTTACAATAACCAGTGGTCTTCTCATATATGATGGAGTGAAAAAAGAAACATCACATGTGTTAGCAAACATGATGGCTAGGAAAATGGTTTCCTCTTTGTTAGAAAGTGGTATCATTTCATATTAGGAGAAAGACGAATGTCTAGAGTAGTCTGTAACAGGATTAATACTCACTTTGAAGGCACCAGTGAATCAATCTGCTAATGGAAAAGAAAGATAATGCAATACTGCCCTCATCCATAAAAAACTCTCCCTGAAGAAAGATGAAGTAAAAATACACTTTTCTGAAAACCTTGTAACTCTCAAATTTCAGTCCTCCAAAAGAACACATTGTCATGATTAAGGAGGAAAAGACAATGAGTAGAAATCAATGCCAAGGAATAAGAGCACTCATATAAATGGTCAGAGTCACAGAGTATCACTTAATTTTGCTGTATCTAGTCTGTGATATTGAGAAAAACACAGGTGAACTGAGATTAAATTTCTGCTAGCAAAACCAACTGTTTATTTACTGATTCAAGGCAAAAGAATGTCAAATGAAGTTTAAAGTGACTCCAGCTATGACCCAAAGCACAGAGCACTGGTAAGAGAAAGACTTGTTGATATGGAGTTAATAAAGCACATCAGTAATACAGACTAAATTCAATACATATAATGTAGGCTTTTTGAAAAACAGCTTTTCTGAGAACAGGCAATATATTTTATTTGACCAACCAGCCCAGCTGGAAAACCATAACAGCTATATCTCCTGATTTATTAAGACAACACCTCCTGCTATAAATCTTGCTTATCTTATATACTGAAACTATTAAGGCTGTTGAAACAGCACGGCTAGAAAATCTAAAAAGCACAACATATAGACAACAAGTCAAAGTTTAAAACAGGAGGAATTTAAAAAGGTTACTTTATGAAAAGTTGAAGTTATGATGACATCAGAAACACAGTAAAGAGAACTAAAGAAGAGGTAAGAATTTTACAGGATAAAGAAAAGTGTTTACCAACGATCACCTAAATTAGTTCCAATATTTTAATCACAGAATATTCTGAGCTGGAAGGCACCCACAAGAATCATTGGGTCCAGCTCTTCAGTAAATGTCCTATACAGGGATCGAACCTACAGCCTTGGTGTTAATTAGCACCATGCCCTGACCAACTGACTTAATAACTTCTCCTTTCTCTTGTTCTGTGACTGTGGTTCTTCTAAGAAATTCTTGTGATACTTTGTTTGCAAAGGTCTTTCTCTTGCTTCAATCTTCTCAGTAATCATTGGTTATCCCTTTCTCTTCCAAACAAAATCGACAACTTTTCTAGGTGGAAGATGCTTCTTGCCTTTAGATTTATGAGATTCAGACCTGAGATTTTCAAAGATGTATTAAATTGTGGATAGTTAATTCTTACTCAATTTTTTTCAATTTTGCCACATTTTGAGAAAGTACCCATTGTAAAATAAAATTATCTCCAAAATTTAGATGACTGTGACCTGAAATTCATGGCTTGGTTCAATGTACTTCACTGACTTGTTCTGGTTAGCCATCTCTTTTGAATTTATAGCACCCACTTTTCTAGGTAGTTTGAATATCCTCTAAGGCTATAATGCATGATTATGTACACTGAAACTCATTAGATAAAAAGGGACCCATATTGTATGATTTTTGTCATGGATACTCCCTTAAAACAAGAAATGTGCAGCTTTGGCTCTTCTACTGCTGTATTTCAAAGCTTATTAGAATATTGCTATTAGAATTGTGAACAAACCTTATCTTCAGGAAAAATCAGTGGCAGCCTCTCAGCTCAGGTGGCCTGCATGGATCTGTTTTAATTTTTGAGGCTATTACCTGTAAAGAAGAAGGGAGGACTTTTCTTTCTTCTGAGATGAAACCTCACCATCTCTCTTGCAGGTCAGGTGTGGGCATAAAGGAAAAGGCATTAAGGGCTCTGACCCCCTAAACTGCTAATTCATCTGCAGCTCTGCTGGGTCTGTCAAACAGGTGGAGTTATGCATCATATCAGGGAAGCTGTGGGTACAATTGTCTCATTGCTCACTGAATTCCCAGATTCCTTATCAGCATATAACAAAGACAGTTTTCAGCCCTGTGTAGAGCCTGACTAATCCTGTACCCTCCTTGGCTCAGCACACCCCTTTGTTATGGGGGCACATCATTCCCTCCAGGCTAATGCTTCCCACACCAAAGGCAGCAGTTATTACATGACAGAGCTTTTAGGCATGATTTACTGGCTGGGAAATTACCACCCAGGCAGCAGTAACAATTAAATGGATATTACTTAAGGTGAGACCCAGAAATTAGGATACCCTATCTGCATGACAGTTAAGATTTGGGACAGATGGTATTTATGCAGAAGAGTGGGAGTCTGAAAAGTTTCTTTTTGAGCTCCACAAACTAACACAGGCACAAGACTGCTGCCATTCAGAAATGAAGAAGTAAGAGGATTGCTACTGGAAAAGGAAAATGGATTTGTAAAGAGGTTTCATTTTAATGGAGCAGCTGGATGAAAGGTACAGACAGGAATGGGCACCACTTAGGCCTGTATGTGATGTTGAGAGGAAAGCTCAAGAGAGTGGCGCTGGATGCTGGAGTGAGATTGATTTAACAATAGATGCAATTTAAGTGAAAAGGCTAAGGTGCTGGCAACTGGCAGTTGGGATACCATCCATTTAAAGACAGATTTAATTTAAACAGAAAGGTCAAGGAGGTGGAAGGTGGAGACTAAAACAAAATCAATGTTAAGTTAGGTTAGTAGAAACTAGAATCAAATGAGCCAGTTAATGAAAAGGGCATACTGAGTATTTGGGATTAGGGAAGCAATGCATGGACCGAAGAACTATTCAGGAGCTGTCATTAAATGATATAACCCCTAAAATCAGAACTGTAATTCCATTCTAATAAGAATATTATTTATTAGAGTAGTAAACAAAAAAAATCTCAAGGGAAAGGTATGATCTCCCGTTTAAAGAAAACTGCATCATTATAAGTATATTCCTACTTGAAGATAATTCTCTTCTATCACAAAATCACAGACTTGCTGAGGTTGGAAGCAACCTCTGAAGGTCGTGTAGTCCAACCCCCCTGCTAAAGCAGGTTCAACTATAGCAGGTTGCTATTGGTAAATATCTACAGAGAAAGAGACTCCACAGCCTCTCTGGGCAGCCTGTTCCAGTGCCCTGCCTTAAATTAAACACTTTTTTTCCCCTCATACTCAGGTGGAGCTGCCTGTGTTTGAGTTTGTACCCACTACCCCATGTCCTGTCACTGGGGACTGCCAAGAAGAGTCTGGCCCCATCCTCTTGACACCTGCCCTTAAGATATCCATATGCACTGGTAAGTTCTCCTCTCATTAAGCTCTTCTCCAGACCAAAAAGCCCCAGCTCCGAAAGCCTTTCCTCAGAAGAGAGGTGCTCCAGTTCCCTAACGATCTTTGTAACCCTCTGCTAGAAGTGCCTTTTCACTTGACACCTGCCCTTAAGATATCCATATGCACTGGTAAGTTCTCCTCTCATTAAGCTCTTCTCCAGACCAAAAAGACCCAGCTCCGAAAGCCTTTCCTCAGNCTGCTGCAGGAGGTTATTCTTCCCCAGGTGCAGGACCCTGCATTTGCCTTGGCTGAATTTGTACATAGTTGTACAAATTTATGTATGAGTATGTGTGTGTGTGTATATATATATATTTATATGTGGTATGGCATATAATATTCATAGAATCACTGAATCATAGCATAATTTGATTTAGAAGAAATCTTTAAATGCCATCTAGCCCAAGCCCCCTGCACTGAGCAGGGAAATCTTCATCTAGATCAGACTGCTGACTTGAGTTTTGTTTCTAGTGATGGGGCACCTGGCACT
This sequence comes from Chaetops frenatus, assembly GCA_013400775.1. Lineage (NCBI taxonomy): Eukaryota > Metazoa > Chordata > Aves > Passeriformes > Picathartidae > Chaetops > Chaetops frenatus. The sequence goes on along the minus strand of VZTR01008196.1, from coordinate 100,912 downwards.
TCTCTGCACAACCTCTTCCAGTGTTTCACCATCCTCATAGTAAAAAAATTCTTCCATATATCTAGTCTGAATATTCTGAGCCAATGATGGAAATGCCTAACATTAATTGTATTTTGAAAACAGAAATTGATCAGGTACTAGAGAACTAGCCTCAAAAAACTCTCTAGCTATCAGTCTGGAAATCACTTCAAAGTGAAGGGGAGTCTGTATATACCTGTGTTTCAACCAAAATATGTATATATTCGACTACATACCCATCCATATGGATATAAACATTCACCTGAACACATAAATATACATGTTCATATTTATCAAAATGGGTAAACTTGTCTCATGATGATGTAGTACTGTTCTGACACATATCTCTGTTCAGAAACCTGTGCTAGTGCTTTACGAAAATAGTACATAAAATCTATTTTGCTTTCCATACAGGCATTTCTAAATACCTGTGCTCCTGAAGTCTCATTTAAATGACTACAAATAATATATGTACATATTTCTACAGTCAGAATCCAAAACTGTGGATGGAAGCCAGCGATTGCAGTTCTGTACATTTTGGCAGCTGAACGCTGACACATTTCATTGGTATAACAGAGATCTTTAAAAAATACTAAATTTTACACTCCTAAACTCTTCCTCAACTTTGTCCAGAAAAAAGAAGACATTAATGGAGAACTCCAACTCAATCAAAATGACCAAGTATCAATTCAATGTGTGAGGCAGAGAAGAATATCCCCCATCCACTGATCTGTCTGCAGTGCCAGCTACAGCTGGCTCAGGGCACTTGGGATTTCCTCACCCACAAGAACATTTCAAAACTACTGTGTGCTCATCACTACTGCTGTGACCTACTAATATCCTGGACAATATCCAATAATTTTTTTTTTTTTTTTGCTAAAGTCATGGAGGTGATCCTTTTCTACTGAATTTCAGGAAGAAATTTCTGACTTGTGCTTAAGGGAGGAATTGTGGGAATGCACTGGAGGTACTCTTACCATTTGAGTGATTTATCTCCTTCCTTGAATCAAAAATCAATGAGCTGCTGGCTTGCACAGAAATGGTGTCTTGACTATTACCTCCATGCCTATTCAAGGCAACCCAACATTAAGAAATGAATTCTTTACTGAAGGGGTTTAGAAACTCAAGAGGGATTTTCCTCAAATTATTTGATTCACACCTTAGAGTAAGCCATATTCAACCTATGAAAAATTGGAATTAGCTTACACTTCATTCAGATGATGCCATTTCCTCATGCTTTGTCTGTACCCTATCTGGCCAAATCTCACATGTTGCATTCCACATGAAACATGGAGTACCATGTTTCAAGCAGGGAACTTCGGCTGCTGCTAGAAATACTCCACAGTTAAGACTTCCCTTTCCATACACTGTGCACCATCTATTATTTAAAGACAATCTCTTAGCTAGAACAGTATTCTGCAACAGTCAATGGAGAATACAACTGGAAATGAAGATCATTTTGTGCATTTTGTTAGAGGAATGTAAAAGCAGACAGATGCATGTGTATATATATATTCTTAGAGTTGCTTTCCTGTGACAGATTGTTCATCCATGGTTTTTAAGCAGAAAAGAAAGACGAGAGGGTTATGCCTTTGCTGCAATTTTTTGCCAATAACCTATCTAGAATCACCATCTCAAAGATTTTGCCCTTGGTTGGGTGCATTATATCTATGCATATGTTTCTATAGGAACTAGGACAAATGCTTTCTCAGGCAATGTATGATAACTTAGTGTAAAAAAGAGAGTAACAGAAATAAATTGAAAGAGTATGTGGAGGCAATTTAAATAGTGTAACATCCCTACAGTATTTCTTCCTTTATTTAATGCTTCAGTGTGTTAGTTTAGTGTAGGAATGAGCATGCTTTTTCAGGTAATTCACATGGTAAGGCTAATGATAAATAAAAAGAACACCAATAGGACTGTACGACCACACAATGTTGCTAGACCATAAAGTGTTGTTAGAATAGAGGTTTATCCTTTATATTTCCACCACAGAATGGAGTTTTATCCTTTGTATTTCCATTAGAGAAGAAAGTGGAGTCAGGTATAAGTAGGGTAGTAAACAGGTGAGTCTGCATGTAATCAACAAATTCCAGCTGGACAGACCTCTAGAATCTACAGAAACTGCAATTTGACATTTGTCTCCATTAAATGTCTGGCGGGGTTGTCCTGGGCCACAGCTGAACTGAGGAAGCACCCTGGACATGCCTGGTGACATTTCTGGTCACACCACAACCTCTCCTTCAGTCCATGGTAGGCATCTGCAAGATGATGACAGAGGTTGCTAGCAGGGAATGAGCCACCCTGAAATGCAGGCAGCACCTCTGCAAGGAGCAGCAGGAACCACCTGTGGCACTGGCTGGGCTCCCTGGCTTTCCAGATGTCACAGACCACGTCTGAGGACAGGTACATTGGACTCTTCATCTCTGCAGGAGGCCACATTTGTTTATTTTTACAAAACTGATCAGTTGAATTACAGGATTCATAACCTTTCGTTATTAACCCACTACAATTCTATGCTGAGAAATACATATATCTAGCAAAAATTCTTGATTCTGTTGTTTGTCCAAAACAGGTGAATCAAAATTTTGGGGTTTTGGATTTCTTGTCCAGATGAACAGAAAGATGCAAACTGCTTTCAAGCCCTCCAAAACTACTGGTAGTCATTCCTATTTTCCAGAAACACAAAGTCAGGAGAATGCTGTCAACCTGGCACCTATAGTGCTGTTTCACTGCCAAGGAGTAAAACTTACTATCATTTTAAAAGTCTGTGTCAAGCACATTCATCCACTGGTCAGTAACAACAAATTTTGTTTCAAGACATTATGGTTTAAAGGTGAGACTGGTGAGAGCTAAAGCCCAGTGATGACCTGTGCTGACAAGAATTGTTCAGCCCTCATTTGCCTGGGGATGTTTGATTCTGGTATTGCCCAACAGAAAAGTAGTACAGAATCCTCCTTCTTGGTGATCCTTGATATTAAACATTTTATCACAAAAGTTCTCTTCCCAGAAGGTAAATGGACTCAACTGCATGTACAATTGCAATTAATGTAAAGATAGTAGTAGTAGGTTCCCAAAAACTCCTTAATTAAGGAAACTTGGATACTTATTTATAAAGGTAATCAAATATATTTCGTATTAGCTATTGCTAGCTTGTTCTTCATTCACTTTGCAAAAAAAAAATAGCATATTTGTAAGAAATTTATCACTGCTGGACCTACTGGGTAACTATAAATATTAAACTAAATGTGATATAAAATTCTTTCTTGTTTGATTACTGACAACAGATGCTCAATGGTGTGTATGAATGTAATGCATATGAATATGTCAGATAAGGCAATGCAGTAGTTTTTCAGAGGAAGTAATAATGTATCTTGTTTACTTAATACTTTTCTAACGATGGTATATGGAGGGTCATATTGGTACCACAATATGGGGAAACTTGCAATTTTTAAAAAGAAATTCATCTTTCTCTCTATTCTGAAAGTACAGCTGAGCTCTGAACATGACTATCATAGAGTACCGACAAAAAAAAAAATCCTTTTTTCCTTTATTAATTTTGTTCTTGAGTTTTCATTTAGCCGATAAATCTCCATGGTGAATGGACGCCCTTTCCTTTATTTTTGCTCATGCACAAAAGAGGTTTGTTTCATTGGATTGGCCTTTTAACATTTCAGCCTCGTTTTTACAAAAATGCTGAAATCACAACTGTAGTTTTGTGGCAAACCTTCCCCTCTGATTCCAGTGTTATTTCCCTATGCAATTTGTTTACAAATCGGTTTCCACTCCACAAAAGCCAGTACAGTACAGAACTATCACTTCTGACATGTGTCAATGTCATATTTATGAACTAGCATTTAGCAGTAATAGTGTTATCAACTGTTTCTCAAAAAAGTCCAGAAACTATTTAGAAATTTAAACATGATTTTAGCAATGTATTTTGCCTAGTCTCCAGACTCCACTGAATTAAAACAGTAACTCTGACAAGGTGGAAACCAGTTTCTGAGTTAATTTTTAGGAGAAAATGATTCACAAACAGGATAGTGACAGGCTTTTATGATTACAGATTTCACATATTCCACTCCTTCAAAACAGCTTATAGAGATTGATAGCTCTACAAAGAAAGAAATGAAAAAATGAAGGGAAGAGATATAAATAGACTTTTTCATTAGGATGAATGATGGAAGGTATTAACCCCACTACTGTAGTGTGCCTTTTACATGTCTTTTTTTCTTTTTCATTTCTTTTGACCTGCTATCATCTTCCTTCTAAGTAAAAGTTAACTACAGTATGGAACCTAGGTAAGGTGAGCAATAGCTGGAAATAAATGTTTCCTCAAGCATTATTACTGTTCAGGAAAGTGTCCATCAGCTGAAATGTCAGGCTCAAAATACATTTAAGTGCTGCACAGAGGCTAAACAGGCAGCTATTATTAATTTTTAAGTCTGCCTGATGGGTTTCAGACCAAGAACTGGGGTTAACTCCATGCACTGAATATTGCAGAGTATATTTAATTAGGGAGGCTTTGACACTCAGATGGCTCAGGATTTATTCTGTTCAAACTACTGAAATATGATGGAAAACTGCATCTAGCTAAGAAAAAAATCTGCTGCATCATATTAAAATGCCTAAAATTGGTCTTAGTTGCAGGTTTTTGGACTTTTATCCTAATGTAAACACTGCCTACTTTCAATCCATTTTGAAGTAGTACTGTAGTTACATCTAGAATAATTTTCTGTTCATCATGCTGTAAGTTAGCAATGTGAATTTCTCCAGAATAAGTCCTGTTCTACTCAACTAATAACCAAACCAATTCAAACCATTTTCTCACCGTGCCTTAAACAGATGTTTATTTATTTAAAACATATCTGTGGGATTCCTATGAAGGGATTAACATTTATCTACAATATATTTATCTATAAGCATAGAGGGCTCTAAAACACAAATAGGCACTAAGACACAGTGAGTTATTAAAGGGTTGTTTATTTGCTTTTGATCCAATTCAGAATTTTAGAAGGCAATAAAAAAGTAGCAAATCAGAAAGTACTTCTTTCCAATGGTTGTAAAATATCCTAGCTGTATCTATTCTACTTCTTTGCTCATCTTTTTCCTTCCTTTGTGCACCACTCTTGTCCCTGCCCCAGGTCATTCTCTGCCAACCAAAAAAACCTATGCTCATAAGAGTCTAGAAAATTAAATGTAAAGATACGAATGAAATGGGAAATTTATCCATTCCTAACAAAGGAAATTACACCATACTTTCCAAGAAAATTGAGGTGATTTTCACTCGTAAACCGAAGAACAAATTGTCAGTGGCAGTGCTGAAAGACAAGCAGAAATTAAATGCATACCCCTGAGTTGTTTGAGGACAATGGGCACTGGGTTAGTTCTACATACTGTATCATCTTAGCACTTGACGTGTTTTATTGGTTGATAAATATGTTACCTGTTCTCCATTCTCAGTGATTTAAATTTCCGTCTGTATCATATGTCTTGAAACCCTCAAAAGACAGTTAGGTGGGCTCACCATCAGAGGAAAATGAATCAGTCCCCTCCTCTTCTGAAATAGACATGTTTTCAAAGTGAACAGGGCCTTAACTTGATAAAAACCCTCTCATGAGGCCCTGAATATGTAAACCACATACGCCCTGTAGCACATGACTGCAGCTTCCCTGAACACGTATTCTTTGCTGGGAGTTTTGCCTTTCACACAGGCCTAAAACAGGGTGTGTGAAGCACACTATAAAGGGCTAAACAAAACCAACAGTAATACTACATATCTGTGAAAAAGGGAAGAGTCTGGCTTCCCAGGTACAGACGCATCTCTGTTTGCGTGTGGGTGTGCATGTGCACACACGATTATTCTTCAAAGGCACTGTGGTTTGTGTCTTCCTCATCAGTCTGCAGGCCTTCCCTAAGACCTAATGTAGCCTCCCTGTTCCAGGCATTCAGTTAGCAACTCTCACTAACAAAGTTTCCAGCTAGCCATATGAAGCCCTGGCTTCTACTGTGACTCACCACAGCCACATGGAAAGGAGTTGTCTGGATTTTACTGACCAAAGACTGTATTTATACATCCCAAACTACACAGCCATTGTGCGGCTGTGCCATCTGCTGACACCCTGTGTTACCAATTCCTGTCTAACTGGCAGTTTCCAGCTTTCCCAGGAAGTATTTTCTGGGCTTTTTCTCCAAAAGCTCTACATTTTATGTTTCTTCTCCAAGTGTTCACACTTCTCCTTTACAGCACTCATCTTTATCCAGGCTCCTTGTGCCTTCTCACAGTACACTATGTGCACAACATGCTTATGGTTCCTTACCACTCCATTTTATCTGAGAATCTCTTTGACGTATTTTCTTTCTAATAAAAACCTAAATGAAAGTGTTAAAGTAGATCTGATACTAATGTCTGTTGCGTTATGACTTAGAACTGAACATTGTACCATTTGTAGCAATGGAAAAATATTTTGTTTCTAGTCCTTCACACTGTTTTCAATCAAACAGTCTGCTTTTCCATCACAGACATGAATTACTTGAATTATGTTTTCAATAAGATTTTCCAGGTGTTATCAAATACTTTCCTACTAACTAAATTAATTTTTCCTATGATATTCACCCACTAGAGCTATTTTGTGAAGAAACATAACAACTGTGTAAAGATTTATGAATAAAAATTTATAAATAAATATTTGGTGGCATGCTATTTATCCTAAAACCATAAAATCCTATTGACATTCGTTCTATTTTTTTCCCTTACAGAGAGCTATTTTACTGTTTACCTCCTTATAAATGAGAGGAAGTAATTTAAATGATCCCACGTTGTCCCTTTTTTAATTTGTTCTTGTATTTGCTCCTCTGCTCATCCAATATTTTTCCATTCTCTCTATTGCTTTTACCAATGCCTATCCTAGTCATGTGGGTATGGTGACATCCTTAGGCAATTCTCGCTTTTCACACAGCATCCTACAAAAATGTTCAGTGTATTCAGATTTTTCCAATACCTTCTTAAGGACTTTTTGAGAAATACCTTTTTAAGGTGTGCACTTTTTCAAACTTTTGAAACAATATGAGTATGACTATAAGGGTTTCATTGACAAAAGCAAGTTAAGAATATGGGGTCAGCATTTTAAATACACAGCCTAGGTGCCTGTAAGTGTAGATCAGGTTTCCCTAATTATTGATAAGAGTAACACTGCACACTGTAAATGGCTTGGTCTGTTCATTCCCAGTATTTTTACTGTTGATAAAGCTGTCATCTGGAAAAACAGACTGAGAGGCCTCAGGAGCTTTGATTCAAATGTAAATGTACATACATAAAGACATACATATATATATATATCTATACGTATGCAACACGGATCACATAATTTTCATCACTGTGACTGGATCATGTAAGAGGTTCTCAAATCTCTACAAAGAGGTTCAGAAAGTGCAATCCTACCCAGATAACTTGGTAGTACCTAAATAAGTATGTCCTTAAGCATAATTGGTTGTGTACATGAATGCCAGATTCTGCCATTTTGCAAACTTTGTTCTTTGCCTTGGTAGTTCAATGCAAGGCTAAGTCTCAGCCCAGGTACCTTGGCTCCAGAGATGGTGAGGTGTGTATCAGTACTTACAGCTGTCCTCCTCCTCCATGAAAATACTGATCACGTAACAGGCGTACACAAACCCAACCAGCTGTGAGAAAAAAAGAGGAAAAGCAATCATCAGAACGCATTGAACACTTATAAAGCTTTTAGTACAATGATATATAAATATAGGTATCACAGCTAAATTTTATAAAGATATGTATTTCTATTTCCTGCATTTAAAAATTTCAGTGCAAATGGTCACAAACAGCAAAATTAATTCTCTTTCTTTTGTTCATGTAGCATAGCATATATTTTACATATAGATATGCATTTTATATTTTAAAATATTTTCCTAGTCCCACTGGGATCAGTATTGATGAATACTGCTATTGAGTAACACTGGTGGAAAACATCTGTACCTTGCTGTTCAGCTATAATTTACATTTCTTTGTTCTTCAATACATCTGTTCTCATATGACTTTTCCCACATGAATGGGGGTCCCCTATGCACCCCATATGCTTACTAAAATGGCAAAATATTTACTGACTGCTACAGAATTAAGTCACAGTAACATTTCTATGGAATCCACAAGAGATGTCTTGGTGTTGCATAAAGTGTCCCAGTGAAGAACTGTTAGGCAAAATTTTGAACTGATAGGTGACTTGTCATGATGTAGCTGAACAGTAAAACTGAGTTATGATTCACTGACATCAGGAAACACCTTATCAGTAATTCTTGTTATCTATGCAGGAAATGAATAGTATCATTTCCCCAAAGAAAAACAACGGTCAAACCATGCCATTATTTTAATAGCAGCAGCCATCAAAACATCCCCTTTAACCCAGATCTGTGTCACTTTTACCACCAAAAGGGAGGGATTAAGATCTTTAGCATCAAGCAATAGAAACTCTGCTCACTTGTTATCCATATAGATAAAATGTTTTCCTATGCCCATGACCAAAGATGAAGAAAATCCCACTGGGCAAGGAAACCTATTAAACTGCACTGGCCAGACATGTCCAATCTTGAGAAAATATTGTTTGTGCAGCTGTACACAATTCATGCTATCTGAAAGCCTTGAAAAGTCTCTTCATGAGAGATTTCAAAAATAGCCCAGAGATTAGTTTTAAGAACACTCCTTTTTCTGTGGTCCATTCAAAAAATCTAATTAAAATAGTTATTCTAAGGACGTCACAGATCAACCATCTGAGAAAGAGGTAATTTAATGGTATCTAGACAGGTATAAGCCCCTTCAGAAGCAGAGAAATCATTCCAACTTGCTTTCTGGTTGGGCTCCATGAGGAGCTTTACAAGCAGCTCCAAAAGCCTCTCTGCAGACAAAAAGCTTGTCCACACAAGGGAATTCAGGGAAGTTAAGATGAATTAACTAAAGCTGTGAAATCAATGCACGTAAGATAAAGTACATTAAATCCCTGTGTGGCCTTTCCCATTCAGAAATAAAGTGGCCCTAGTTCAGTGCAGCTTAATCCTTCTCCAAGAGATTAATCTTCCCACGGAGAATTAAGCTAGAGTATGCTGAAGCTGAGCTACTTGTGAATGAAGGCTGTCACAGCACCGTGCACAGTCCTGTCAGAACTTCCTCTCCAGGGCATTCACCTCGCTGGTGCTCTGACAAAGTGACTTTAATCCAACTTTTCTCTCATCATGAGCAGGCTACAGTATCAGCAGTTCCCCTGACTGCTTTTTTGTGTCCAGTTTGCTGCGTGGTGCTGCCGCAACCTCTCTCAGGTGAACAGCACTTTGTTGCCCCAATGCTCTGAGCCAGCTAAATGCAAACCAGCTGTGGAGGAGGCACTTGCTGGGGGTGACAGGGATGGATCCATGCCTGAGCTGCCCATCCCCGTGTGCCTGGTGCCATGGTGGCTGCAGCAGGATGGGACACACAGACACTGCAGGGCTGCCCGCCTGACCTGCTGAGAATCGTCCGGGTGATGAGCAGCAGCCTCCAGCTCCTGCTGTCAATGACAATGGGATCTTATGGTTCTGCTTGCAAGCACATCCAGAACCAGTATTGGCTTACAGACTCCTTAACAGATTTCCCCTAAAAATCACAGTTTAAAGCACCTTTCAGGCATGACAACTAAAACACTACAGTATAAAGGCTTCCAAGAGATCAAAAGACACATCGTACCTGAGATGTAGTGCTTTTGCCACCTGAAGGTTACATATAATTAAAAAAAATATTGTATCAGTACCACAGAAACACCAGAACATAGGTGATTTTTCCTAACAGCATGTCACCTGTTTATTTACAATGTTTCCTGATCACCATTTGTGTTGTGCAATTTGACTACATAAGTTTGCTTCTTTTTCCTAAACATGACTAAAGTATTTTGAAGAGTAAAACTGCTGAATAAGTAATGAACATGATGGAAATGAACTGCAGTACAGGCTGTGGTTTAAATGTTTGTGAAGGAAAATCAAATATTTGGCATTATTTACTCTTTCTCCATCATGTATTTATTTTTTCTTATTAGTAGCATTCTGCATTTAATTAACTTTATTTTTATAAATGCAATTTCTTCTTTATATGTACATGTGTACTCTATATCCATGCATACTATATAAAATATATCTCTGTAAGTGCTTCCAGCAGATTTCTCAAATATCTAAGATGTTGGAGAAGTGGATAAAGCACAGCAAGACTTCCACTCTAACGAGTAATAAATGACCTGACACAGAGAAAGCAATAGGGAAAAGCCCTCAAAAAAGGCTTCCAAAAAAGTGTGGGTCATGACAAACCTGAGTTTTAACAGTCCTAAGAGCTTATATCTTGCTCTTTCAGTAGACCTTCTCCTTAAAGTTAATCTTTTCCCATTCTCTTCAGTGTTTGAAATACATATTGCCTAATCTATGACCTTCTTGCAAAATCAGCAGCCTTTCTCTACTTCTCAGAAATATATTTCTTTATATTCCTCAGCATTAGAAATCACTGCTAGCTGTCGTATTTATGAAGTATATTTCATTAAAACACACTATTTCCCCCATCTGTTTAGTTATTAATACCAGGAGAAAAAGAATATATATATTCTCTCTCTTTCAATTTCATGGTCTTTTCAAGGGGAAAAAAAAGTTGAGGTGACTAACCATGCCAGGAGATATCATAACCCACCATAATCCAACAATAACTTTCTGTAGTTAAGTGTGAGAATGCATGTTTCTGAAAGAATAAAGCAACAAGGAATAGAAAGAGCTCTTTAGCATCAATTGTCAGGTATTGCTGCTCTGGGGGGACAGCAATGCTTGGCTTGTAACTACCAAATAAGTCAGTTGGGTAACTGATATCTACAGCACCATTAACAGGAAGTGATAAAGTAGGAATATACCCTTTGACAGATGAGACTTGTTTCCAGATCCTTAAACAGAGTTCCAGCCACCACTGTGTGAATATTTTTGTAAATGAATTAATTAAAACCTCTTATTTTGAGTTATCGATGGGCACGCTAATAAAATATTTATTCCAACAAATTACTTTTGCTATCTTGATTAACACAGCTGCTGTTTAATTTATAGTGTTATGCTCATGTGAACCCATCTAGCCATCATGCTAATTGCCAATCTTGGTATTGGAAATGTTGGCTATTAGCCTGGCACCAAGTGATAGACTTAAATGTGTGCTCCCTGATAACTAAAGTAAATATGATGCAAAGGAGCTGGAAGATACTTAATTTGGTCATCTTGAGTTTCAGTAATCATTCAAAGGGACCAATGAAATGGTTGGAACAGGATGTCCAAAGCATCAAAGATCACTAGCACGTCACTAGAAAGTATAAATAGGAGGCTCTGGCTTGATCCCGAGAGAAACATAGAGAGAAAGGTGGCCTAGTCTTGACAATGTTGAGTTCAAGGCATGGAAACCTGGGATGCCTATACTGTGCAATCCCTGCCTGTCTCACCTGCAGAGCCCAGTCTGGTTAAGTGTCTCAGAAGGCATCTGTCAGTGCTATTCTGCAGAAAATCAGGTGGGAAGAGGCTGTTGTCCTCAGCTTTCATCCATCTACACAGTGATTAGGGTACACACCTTTCTCTAGAGAGAATAAGCAATACATAAAATACTCAGCTATTTCAGGGAACCACAGAATGGTTTTGGTTGGAAGGGACTTCAAACCTCTTCTGGTTCAACCTCCCTGCTGTGGACAGGAACATTTTCCACTAGATCAGGCTTCTCAAATCTCATCCAGCCTGTCCTTGAACACTTTCAGGTATGGGGCACCCACAGTTGCTCTTGGCAACCTGTTCAAGTGCCTCCCCATCCTTATTGTAAAAACTGTCTTCCTTATCTTCAGTATTGATCTATGCTCTTTCAATTTATAACCCCTACCCTTTGCCCTCTCACCACAGACCACGGTAAAAAGCCTCTTTCCATCTTTCCTATAATCCCCCCTAAAAAATTGCAAGGCCAAAATGAAGTTTAAGTAGCCTCAACTCTCTCAGCCCTCCAAATATTCTCATGGCCCTCCAAGTGGAGCCTCAAGAAAGCAGAGTAGAGGGGTAGAATCACCTCCCCTGACCTGCTGGCTACACTTCTTGTGATGCACCAAGGGTACAACTGGCTTTCTGTTCTGCAAGTGCACTTATCTGACTCATGTTAAGCTTGCCATCCACCACGATCCCCAGGTTCATCTCAGCAGGGCTCCTTTCAAGCCATTCATCCCCCAGGCTGTACTGATATCACGGATTTCCCTGAGCCAGGTGTGAGACCTTGCACGTGGCCTTTTTGAACTCCATGTGGTTCACACGGGCCCACTCCCTGAGCCTGCCAAGGTCCCTCTGGGTGGCATCTCTTCCCTCAAGGCCATCAACAGCACCACTCAGCTTGGTGCCATCAGCAAACCTGCTGAGGGTCCATCCTACACTAGTAACGAAGACATGAAGTAACACAGGTGCCACTATGGGCCCCTGAGTAGTACCACTTGTTATTGAGCATTGAGCTATAATTCTTTGGACAGGACCACACAGCGTTTTCAGACCCATCAGAATTTTTCCTACCATAAACCTTACTTCTTCAATGACTAGCTGGAAAGTGATGCTAAATTCTCCAAGTCATAGTGAAGGATAGGCTCAGAATGGGAGAAACAGTTGTCCCCTAGGCTATAAGTTGGCAGAGGCTTCACTGTGAAGTCCACAAAGGCATTTCTTATTAGTGGAACATGGGTACGTTGATATGATGCTATTATCGAGGCTTTTGATGCATGATTTATTTTCTGCTGATATCCTTAGGTAGAAATAAAATAGTAGTAGTCTCTGTTATTTTTCTCCCGTGGAGGCAGCAGAGTCTCAAAATGACTTTAATGCTTTAGTCTAACCAAAATCTCCAGGCTTAAGCTATGGACATCTGCATGAAATAGAAATGCCTAATTTAATAGAAGTGAAATTAGATTATATAATTGTCCAACATTAAACTGAGAGAAACTATTAAAACATGTAAGACATTAAAAAATAATCATTTGAGCAAATATATGTTGTGAGATATAATTGCTTTAATAAATGAATATCACTAGAATATATCCTATTAAAAATAAGAATCAAACTGAGTGCAAAAATGTATGTTTACTTGCAAATTAATGTATTTTAATAGCTACTACTTAATGTGGATTAGCCTTTCCTTAGGAAAGCAAGTGCAAATGCAAAATAAAACAAGAGTGATGATTTAAATCAAGGCTGTTTTCTGCAGACTGAAATACTTTTTATTAAAATTGACAACTTGGATAATTTTGATTTAAATCTTCCTGCTTTGCTTTGTCATCATCAGCTGTGGCCTCTAAATACACTCTCACAGTATGATATTACTTTCCTATCTGCTTCAACATCCTGCAGGTCCATGGGTTCAAAGTAGATATTTGAGTCTTCAGTAATTATTTAAGATTACATGAAGCAGTGCCCTGGACTATCAGGTAAATCTTCAAGGTTAGGTTTACAGTAGGTCACTTAAACACTGTTAAGCAACTACACAGAGCTTTGTAGAGATCTCATTGCAACAACATGGAACCATCCAAATAAACAAAATTAATGTATAGTACTCCTGGCTCCAAGAGGATGTGTGTGACATTGTAGGTAAACTAGATTTGGAAGATTTCTCCAAACAAAATGAAAACTCTACTTGACACTCTTCCCTGTACAGATCCAGTCTACCCAGATTGCCATATCAGTGCATATGGCTTCTTCTTGACTTCTTTTTTTTGGTGATGAGAACTGAAAATCATTATTTCCTATTTATCTCTGTGGTTCTTCAAAACTGTAATTTGGCAAACACAATTCCTTTTTTTCTGCAAGATATTTCACTATTACCCAATTTCCCACAAAGAATTAGGGAGTATGAAAGGAGAAGAAACTTTTTAAACTGAATTTTTAGGCATAAAAAAAATTGTAGGATAAAAAGCTTGACAAGATGTCTTAAATTTAACTTACAAAATGCAAACTGTGTAGCAAGAGTGAATTTACTGAGCAAAAAGGTAAAAATGCATTAAATTACAAAGCATCCTGACTATTAGTGTCTCCTGATTAGCATTTTCAGAAGAGCTAACAACTACTGAGGAAAAGCTGAAACATTGAGTAGTTAATCTTCTTAGCTACCTACTTGCCACTAACATTTTTACTACTCTGCAGAGAGGACTGTAAAGCCCTTTTCTTCCATTAAAGACTAGAAGAGTGCTAAACCAGAATGGGAGATACATAAGGGAAACAGGATATTATCCCAGTATCTGTGTGCACACACAATTCAGCAAGATAGAAATATGACTAAGATCATCAGGCTCAAAGAAATTATAACTCTGCATATTTCAAGACAATGACACAGGAAAAAGATCCAGAGTAACTGCAGTATAAAGTTGGAGCATAATAATAACCATTTACAACTATAGTATATACCTATCCAATTATATGACTCTATATAATTATGCACTCTATGTGCCTGAGTATAAACATTTTATTAGAAACATATTGTAAAACTGTGTCATTATAGATAATTTCAAAACGGAATGCAATTTTCTGAATTAAAGAACAGGCAGTCTCAAAGGTATGTCCTCATTTTTCAGAATTATATGAAGAAATACGCAACATTTTACATTGATAGCAGGGGGAGCAGGGGGAGGCTCAATCTGAAAGTAGTTAGAAATCTAAAACCATGAAAGCACCCAAACAACTGCAAAAATGTCCAGAGCACACAGCAGGAGAAGGTATCAGCAACAGCTGAAGTACTCTATGCTGTCTGACTTTGTCCCCTCTCCTTCATCTTCCTAAAATCTATTTGATTTGAGCCGAATAAAATTCAGGCTGTAGGTGTATTGTCCACCAATTTAATCAGCATGGCACAGAGCCAGTCTGTCCCAACTGTGCCATTTGCAGCTGTAGTGGGGAGTTCCTGGAGACTACAACTCTGATAGCCCTTAAAGTGCACTAAGGACTCTAAAAATGGGTGACAGGAGCTTGTGGGCACTTTTGCTATACATTTACGATGGAGAAGCAATCGAGCAGATACCAAAATGTCTGTTTTTAAAATACATAGAGGTTGTTGTTGCTAATACTGCAGGAGAAAATTCCTCTTTAATGCCATCTACCTAGCACTGGGAACCCAGCAGCATGCTGGAAAAGACTATACTACACCTATTAGCTACTGTGCTTTTTGAAGTTCTACCCTGTATTTGCTGTACTCAAGTCTCTGTTCCCACTGCGTTTTTTTTGTCTTTAAACTAAAAATTGCTTTTGACAATCTAATTTTCCCAGGCCAAGATCAGAAATATGGTTGCTTGCACTTGGTCTGGGAATTTATTTTTCCAGCAGCATAAACATATAATTACCCCTGTTGCTCAGCTGCCCAAGACAACTTTACCAGTTAAGAGGGAGGACTGATGTGTTACATTGCCAAGATGTGTCCCAGCTTTGTTAGTGCTGAGAGCAAGAAGGGAAAACTTAGTGTGTTTTCTCTCCCCTCCTGCTCTTCAGCTTAGCTATGGCTTATTCTCCCTCCCTTGTTTTTGCTGCAAGTCCTTAGACATAACATTTTGTGTTCTGAGATCTGAAAGATGGAGGATTTTGAACAAACTGTGCAATCCAATCTCGTGTATAATTCCCTGGGTCACAGAATTTCACCTAGATACTCTGTCAGCACAATGATAATGTCAGAGCAACCCTCACAGACTAGGCTGGGGCTCTGGTGCTCCAGTGCTCTGGTGACGAGTTATGTCCACAGAAGAGGTCTGGGAACCTTTGTCCTTTACTCAGAAAAGAGATTAGAAATAAACCCTGAACAATAATCCTTATCTATTTGGTTGTCTATTGTGTGTTAGAAATCTAAATTTCCTACTTTGAATGAAAAGGAAGTCTCAATTCGTAAAAACACTGAAGACAGTATTTAAAGATGACTGGTCAGAACACAGTATTTTATCTTGAAACATATTAATTGCTTGTTAATGATACAACTGGATACAGTGAAAGTCAAAAGTGTAAAATGAAGCCAATCTTAAACCTCGAAAGTTTAGGGCCAAAACAATGGAAAGGGAAGGAGGTGAGGGTGGTAAGAAGGAAGGGGAAGAGAAAGGAGATCTATATCTGTGCAGACTCTTAACAAAATCACCAGAAAAGAATTGGATAAAAAAGTGAGACTTTAGATCTAGCTTTTCTCTAGTGTGCAAAGAAAATAAAAGTTATCCTAAGGATAGGGTCAAAGTTCTCATATTTAATTTAATGACTAATTAGTTTGTCAGCTGAATAACAAGGAGTGAGAAAACCCTTTACATCTAATTTTTTAGCAGGCCAAAAGATGACCTTCTTTCATTTCTGTCAAACTGACTTTGTGTTACTTGTTTTTATACTTTCTAAATACCTGCTTTTATTTGCTTTCACCTTTACTTACCAGTATTAAGGACAATTTTAGAGTTACTTGCAGGTCACACTATATTTCACATCTTTTGATACAGCAAAGAAATTCAGGTTTGATGGTGTCTTGTAAAGAAAAGTATTATTTAAAATACTCATCAGGTAATGAGTTTACCTCCACCTAAGCTGCACGTACCACTTTGGAAGCTGGTAATGAATTCAGAAGAAAGAATGGAAGAAATGTCTGCTAGAGACTAAAGCCAATATAAATCTCTTTGGCATGTGACAAGGTACTTGGGAAGGTTTTTGAATTCCAGGGAAACCGATTATGCATGCAGGGGGTACCAAAGCAAACTGCTTTCAGAACAGCAGAATACTGCAAATCTTGTCCATTTTTTATGCTAATACTCCTTTTAAAATTCTTTCACTGCTTATACTGCAATTATGAAAGATGTTCTTTGTTGATAGAATGCCAAAAGATATTTTTCCCTCTTTATTAGATCTGAAGGCACATAATGAGAGTATTATTTCCACTTACTTGTTACAACAGACACAGAGAATGTATTTTAATTCCAACAATGCACTGAAATCTGTAAGAATGACTTCTTTTCTACTGAATCATTTCTTTCTCTTCATGCACAATGTAAATAACACATGCATGAAACAATTATATTACCATGAGGCAGTACCCATTTAAAGACAGACAAACTGTGACATGGAAACAAAAATACCTAGTTCAAGATTTCAGTGAATTACAACAGTCTGATCCCCATATTAGCTAACCACCTTTATAGATATGTCTTAAACACTTAAGTAATAATAACTAAGACTGAACATATTATCACTCTAGCTCCTGTTAATCCATAAACATGGCTTAAAAATCATATGAAAAAAATTGCAAAGCTTTCAGTAACAACAGTTATGCCACAGCAGTAAGTTGAGGGGGGGTGAGTCCTTCCCTCTGTTCTTGCAAGACCCCACCTGGAGTGTCGTGCTGTTGGGGTTTGGGTGCTCCTCCCTTTTGTTTCTCTTCACCTGTGGAATTTTTTTCCCCCATCAGTTGCTAAGGGACCATAATGGCCGGGTACTTAAGGGGAACAAAAGAAGTGATTGAACTGAGGGAAACAGGTATTGTGAAGCTGGGAGAGGTTTTTTTTTTCTCCCAGCAGGGTGGGGGTACCTTGGAGTTTGGGGCGGGCAAAAGGTTTGGCTGGAGGAGGGGATGGGACTCTTGCTCTGGGCCGCCGGGGAGAACGTTTGGAGGAGCTGCTGCTGTTGGACCTCGCCGGGAGAGCTGTTTCTTCTGCTGTGGAAAGAGTCTCTGTCCCGAACCANCTCCCCGTCCCGGCTGTGTGGGGGCGGAGATCCACCACATCATCGCCACGAGCTCTCCGAGCTCGCACCACCAGAACCCCCCACCAGCTGTGACTGTCACTGCATCAGAAGTGCCTGCGAGCCAGCAGGTTCTCACTGGGTTCCTGCTTCTGTTTGTTGTTAGTGCTATTGTAGCTGTTGTTTCTTTGTTTTATTATAAATACTAGTAAAGAACTGTTATTCCGTTCCCCATATCTTTGCCTGTGAGCCCCTTAATTTCAGAATTACGATAATTCGAAGGGAAAGGGTTTACATTTTTTTTTCATTCCAAGGGAGGTCCCCTGCCTTCCTTAGCAGACACCTGTCCTTCAAACCAGGACACGTGCCCAGCTCTGGGGCCTCCAACATAAGAAGGACATGGACCTGCTGGAGTGAAGCCAGAGGAGGCCACAAAGATGATCAGAGCCTCTCCTATGAAAACAGGCTGAAACAGCCAGGGCTATTCAGCCTGGAAAAGAGGAGGCTCTGGGGAGACATTAGAGCACCTTCCAGTACCTGGAGGTGGCTACAAGAAAGATGCAGAGGGACTTTTTACAAGTGAGAGGACAAGGGGCCTGTGTGAGAGTGTTGAGGCAAGGGAACAGGTTGCCCAGAGGAGAAGTTGTGGATGGAAGGGTTTGAGGCCAGGCTGGCTGGGGCTTTGAGCAACCTGGTCTAGCAGGAGGTGTCCATGCCCATGGCAGGGGATGTTGAATCTGATGATCTTTAGGGTCCCTTCTAATCCAAACCATTCTATGGTACCTCAGAGAATAACAGAAAAACAAAAAGCAACCCAAAAAGATAGACCCAAAGCCATCACATCATCTCATGCAGAAAATGCTGTATGATCCAATGAATGGAAAGTAAGAATTTCACCTCTACCCTTACCAGCCTTTCACTTGACCCAGGTGGAGCCTTGCAGGAGTGGCTGACACAGACAGGCACCTCAGAAGCAATCTGCAAAGCCCGAATGACATCCAGTAGCTTAGACCAGCCACTAATCAAATCACATAGAAATAAAGGCCTTGAATAATAACCAAGAGCTGGTTAAAACTCACAAGAGTGTAGAAATTCATTTAAGGCAGCATGAATGAGCACAAGTTGTCTGAAAACTTGTCTTATAATCTGGTTTGTAGGGCAGGGCAGAAAAGCAGCATACAGTATTTCTCTCTGTGAGTATCAATTCCAAATTATTTTTGGACATTGCATAGTTTAGTGTTCTTTTTCTATTACTATTTTGTTTAATACATGCAAGAAAAATCACCCCTAAAAAAATCCTTCTATGTCCACCAGACTTTGACATTATTTTGCCTTTTTGGGTGTGTTTGTAGAAATACTAGGGCAATGAAAAATAGCAGATGACAGATAGAAGAGGTGGAGATACTAAACTCTTTCTTGATCATCCCTTTGTTTTCCTTAATCAATTTTCATCTAACAGCATATTTAGTAGATGATCTACCCCATGCGCGCTTTTGGTTGTGTATGAATATTTAAACCACAGAACAAATGATTAAATTTTGAGCCACAGCTGAACTGGGTTTTTTTGTCTTTGTAAGGAACAATACTATAATTAGAAACATGGCTCATTTATGTGCTTGGCAGCTAACATAGCAGCCTCTTCACTCAGCACAAACTGTAATTATTCAATATGAGGACATGGGGACAAACACGACAGAATGGAGCAGGATGAAAGATGGTGGAAGGGGAAAGCCACGTCCTTGTTTCATCCTTCCCACTGTAGTTCTCACTATGGATAACATTGTTTAGCTTGTTCAAGCTGCTACCTGAATGTGCAGAAGGAGGTACATAAACACACACACACAGACACAGACACACACACGTCCTTATAATCCTTTGTGGAGTGGTCTGCTGTGATATGTGAGAAACAAGAACACCATAAAAGCTGCCACATTATCAGTTTGCTCAGGTATTCCCAGTTAAACTGTGTGCTAAAAGGCTTTTGTGCTGGATTCCCACTGGGCAGGAAAGCTATCAAGAACTGCAGTGAAGCTTTGCTTTCTATCAGTGCCTAATGAATTTCCAAAGCCACTTTTCCCACCATGTCTGACCCACTGTGACCTCTTATATCACAAGTCCCTGGCACAGTTTAGTTGATTGCAGTAGATGGTCCCTGTATGTATGTTGTGGCTTCATGTCCTATTCACTCTTATTTCTTACCAGCATCTTTCACATGACAGTGCACCCCACTGCTCCCTTTGCTTTCATCTGGGTCTGATTCTGCAGCCTGAAGCCCAGGGTGCATCCCAAAGCAGTATTTCCTTTCCAAGGTATCTAAGCTCAGCCTGTAATCAGGCAGCATGCAAATATACAAGCTACACTGGAGCCATTCTAGGAAGGACTTTTCTCCCACTATCAGTACAAAACCACCACAAGCATCCCTCCATGGCTGGTGAGTGTGTCCCCACATGTTGGGTGTATGGGAGGCATTTTCTTGTCTTGCCCCAGAGCCAAGTGACAGGATGTTTTGGCTTATAGGAGGTAGATTTGGCCCTAACTCCTGCCTTGAGGCTACTCCTACAAAGAAATGCAAATGCAGCAAAAGAGTCTTCACCTAGCAATAGTTACTGCTCATTTCCTGCAGTGAGAGTATGTCCTGACTGGAAACAGGTTTCACCTGAAAGTGTCTTTGGAGTACCCGACTATGGCTCCTCTAGGCTGAGCTTTTGGTTACAGCAGGCAATTTCTTTCTGGGAAACAAGCTCAGATTTAATCTAGCACAGAGATGATGGTATTTATTCAGGTTATGTTCTGGCATGAAGAGAGACTCTGAATTATACAGTCTGAAGGAGGTTATGTCAGGCAGAGAAAATGTTAACTTCTCCTTCTCCTTGGATCCAGAACTGGGATGACTCTTTGCCAACAAATTTTCCCTGATACATGAGGGACACCAGAACCTCAAGATTATGTCTTTAGTCCTTGGAAGAAAACTTATTATACATGGGAGAGGCTGAATGTATCACCAAAACAGGCATCTTTGGACATCTGGAATATGTTTCTAGGGTTCCTGTGCTCTTGGATGGGTTGTTTGAATTCTCTTTCTTTGCCTCCTTTCAGGTACAAATAAGTTTAGGCCTACTGAACCATGCTGTGCAGCTCAGACTAGCTGAATAAATACCTGGGAGCTTAAACTTTGTGTCAGTCTTTCCCCTGTTGAAACAATTCCCTCATATTGTGAGGAAAAGCAAAGCTGGCTCATTTAAAGGAAATTCAGGCAAGTCTATTTTAATGGCAACTCTCACAGTTTTTTGAAATGTTAACTTTCACAAGAGCCAGTTTAGACCAAAAGGAAAATAAAAGAGAGGCAGTCTATCTTCTGTAATAAGCAAAATGGAACAAACTGCAATTATTCAATATGAGAATATGGGGACAAACATGACAGAATGGTGTAGGATGAAAAACAATGGAAAGGAAAGCCATGTCCCATATTAAAGCCCTTTGGGGAATAATTCAATTGATACAGAACACTTACACCTCCAGAAATTTGTTTGACCAGAGCCCTAACCACAGCTTCTCAGTACTTACATGCTGTCATGGAATAAAAACTGTTCATCTCTTAACCTCATGGATGAGAACAGAATAGGACTGGGCTATTTCAAATGGAAGGGACCTACAATGAGCACCTAGCCCAACTGACCAAAGCCCAGTTTCCCCTCTGACCAAAGGCTAAAGCATATTGTTAGGGCCATTGTCCAAATGCCTCTTACACACTGACAGACTGGGGGCATTGACCATCTCTTTTGGGAGCCTGTTCCAGTGTTCCACTACTTACATAGTCAAGAAGTGCTTCCTAATGTAAAGCCTAAACCTTCCCCGGTGCAGCTTTGAACCATTCCCACATATTCTACCACAGGACATCAGAACTGAAGAAAAGATCAACACCTGCCTGTGCACTTCTCCTCCTCAGGAAGCTGGAGAGAGCAATGAGGTCACCCCTCAGCCTCCTCTCCAAACAAGCTCAATGTCCTTAGCTGCTCCTCAAAGGATGTGTCTTTCAACACTTTCACCAGCCTTGCTGCCTTCCTCTGGGTGCATCCAAGGAAATTCACATCCTTCTTAAACTGTGGGGCCCAGAACTGCCCACAGCACTCCAGGTGAGGCCACACTGATGCAAAACACCGTGGTATAATCACCTCTTTAGTGAGTGGTGATGCTCTATTTCACACACCCAAGGATGGAGCTTCCCTCTTGGCTGCCAGGGCACACAGCTGAGTCTTCCTGAGCCTGCTGCCATCCAGCACCCCAAAAAGTATTAGGATAGATAAACCATCTATAATTTACATGATGCAACAAAGCAAAACAAAAGTCCACTGCAAAATGCTGTAGGTGGATCTCATGGCATCGAGTGACTGGGTGATAAAATTAGAGCTGAAATTCTGTGTCAATAAATGCAAAGTAATGCACATAAGGAAAACCAACTATAACTATACATATACAGTAATAGGCTCTAAATTTGATATTAGCTCTCAGGAAACTTGTGAATAGTTCATCATAAACCTCAGCTCAGTGCTCAGTGGCAGTCAGAAAAAAGAATCAAATAGCAGAAAAGCAATAGAAAAGAAAGTAGATTACATAATTATGCTACCATACAAATCCCTTGTGTCCTGCATCCTCAATGCTGCATACAGCTCCTTCTCCTCATCTCAGAAAGGAAGTAGTTGAATCAGAACAATTACAGAGAAAGGTGTAAAATATAACCAAAGATATGGGTGGGTTCAGAAAAGAAAGAGATTAGACAAATTATTCTTTGGAAAGGAGACAATTAATGACAGAATCAGAGAAAAAATAAAATCATGAATGGCTTGGAAATGATAAATACAAAATAATTAATCCCACTTTTCATTATATAAGGACAATGGAAAATCAAACCAAATTATCAGACCACAGACTAAGGTGTTGGCTTTCATCACAAACTGAAGGAAGGACATTTCCCACACAAATCAGAAATAAGCTATGGAACCCAATGCTCCAACCATGCTGGAGAGGTCAGACCTATACATGGATCAAAAGTTGTTCTTTTCAGGGAAAAATGTTCATCAAAGGCTATGAGAAACCAGACTTCAGATATGACAGGGAAGTCCCAGCCAATAGAGCCAGGAGATGTTAAGCCTTCATCTTTGCTGCATTGAACGTGTCAATTTATTACTATTTATATTTGCTAAATTCAGATGTAAATTTTATAGTTGGAAAACTAGAAGCATGGAAATCTATTGCACGCAATGGGAAAGAGATTAAAATATTAACTCTAGGCTTAATGTACACATTATATTTTCAGCCCAATATTTGTTGAATTGAAATGAATGAATTGAAGTCTCTTGCAATCAGATTTTGAAATTCATAGGGAATGGTTTAGTTAGGTATGCTGCCTATTCCAGATGGAAGGGAAGACATAATGTTGATGCTTCCATATAAAATATTGAGAACAGATATGAGTGATGCTCAGCTATTATGTTAACATTTCTAGAATGAATCTCGGCAGTTCACAATCTAAAATTTCCTTGCAATCTCATTCATTGTGAAAAATATGGGTTGTGATTGGAGTTGGGCCAGGAAAGCTTTTTTTGTTAATCATGACTAAATTGGCTATGACTAAATGTCAAAATACTTTACAGACGTCGTTCTGAAGTCTTTAAAAAGTCAAAAAGTCACAGTAATCAGGCAGTCTTTGCTGATAAAAAAAATTAATACTTAAGAACAAAAACAACTGCAAGGAAAAATAAAAGACTTCTCAAATGAAAAGAATGATGTGTTACATTAATTGTTACATTTCTAAAATACTACTCAGCTCAGAAAGTGGGACCCATTTTCACAACCATCTCTAAAATTGATGTCAGTCTTCCAAGTACTAATGGAGGAGCTCTTTGTATTTTTCAGATTTTTCATCCATTGTCAACTTAGTAATTATGTTATAATACATAACAAGGCTTTTGACACTGTCTCCCACAACATCCTCATAGGTAAGCTCAGGAAATGTGGGTCAGATGAAGGGACACAGAGGTGGGTCAAGAATTGTCTGAATGGCTGAATTCAGAGGGTTGAGATCAGCAGAGAAGAATCCAGTTGGAGGCCTGTAGTCAGTGCATTCTCCAGGGATCAGTACTGGGTCCACTCTTACTCAATTTGTTTATCAATGACCTGAATGAAAGGATAGAACATACCCCTCAGTTTATGAAATTCTTATATAGCTTTTTATAGTTGTTAAATTTGGCAATTTGGGGAACCCAGTGCAAACCTGTTATTTTTTGCAAATTTTAATATTCATAGATAAATATTGGGGGTTTTTTAGAACACAGCCATTTTTTCTTGTATATAATTTCTCTATATATAATTTCTCTAAAAATCCGCATCACTGTGAAGAAAAAAATGAAGTATTTTTTACATTTCTTTCGAGGTAAGAACTGCTAGTACAAAAACTTTAAAATTTGTATGATCTTACTATCTTTCATGCAGAAAGTTCTGACAGAGGGATGAGATTTCCTTTTGATGTTGTAATACATAAACCAAATAACATCTATAAGAAATAACATCGAATGGGAAAACAGCTTGCCCTATAGAAGCCCTGAACTTCTAGAGATGACAATTCTGGGAGGAGAACAGTGGAACAAAGACATTAAACACCCAGGAGCCAGATTGCAGTGACCTGAGATGGAACATGGCTTCCAGGGGAAAAGAAGTCTATGAAAAAGAGAAGTTCAGGAAAGTGATCAGACTGACTGGAAGAATACACACTGAACAAGTACAAACTTTTCCAAGCAGAAACACAGAAGGTCATGGATTTGGCTCAATAATGGTCTTCTGGATGACCTGCATACAGATTAGCAGAGAAAAATATAAAATAACACCAGAAGTCTATAGGGATGAGCTTGGAAAGGTCAAGACAAGATAAAACTAAAAAGAGAATAAAGCATGATAAAAAATACTCAGTGGCATAAACTAATAAAGGGCAAGCTCAAGCAATGAGCTGTCACAGTCCTCGGCGATACAAACCTGCCTGAGGCTGTGGGTTCATCTGGCAGCAGTAATTATATTCCACATGGGCAGGTCACCCATCAGCTGGGCAGCCCACTGAAGCTCTGCAAACACCTCCTCCAGGACTGGACCCATGGGTTTGAGAGCTGGATGTGAGGTTTGGCTATGTTCCACGGCATTGCCTTCAGGGGAATGACTACAGACCAAAAGGTGACTAAAAAACCCAATGCCTTTTCTTTTTATTCCCTTCCTCAGCAGAAAGATTACCTGTGGTTGGTGAAGCAATGCCACTGACACTCATAAAGGACTCAGATGAGAATAAGGAAGAGAATGTTATTGACTATCTGCCTAAAATAGAAAGCTGAAAAAAAATCAGATGTGGTAGTCCTGGTAAATTCACCTCAAAGCATGTAGAAGTCCGGCTAAAGGAATCTCAAGCCTGTTAGAACATATTTGTAACAATTTGATGAGAACAGGAGAGGCAAAAGATCAGAAAGTCAAAGATTTTACCCACCTCTTTACACAAAGACAGGAGAAAAGAAGGGAAACAGAACACACAGAATACCATCCCTACCTTCATTTACTATAAACTTCTTAAAAAAAGAATCAAATTATTAATTTGTAAATAAACATACTAGTAGGAAGACCAGGTGCTAAGTACTGAATCTCATTATATCAAGTCTGTTCCTCCTTAGGAGATAATGGGCTTTGTAGTTTAGGGAAGGAGAATCAGATGTGATAAATCCTGACCTTAGTAAGCATTTTGGCACTGCTTGACATAACTTACAAGCGAACTACAAAAATATTGCTTAGACCAATGTACTGTTGTATAGACTGAACAACTGACTTGAAAATTGCACTCAGAAATAGCTGCTCATTGTCCTCCATCAAATTAGGAGACAGTTGATGGGGCTCCATGGAATTCCACCTGGGCCCAGTGCTACTCAGTAGCTTCAGCAGTCACTGGGTTATTCACTGAGATACTATGCCTTTCACAATTCCAAATGAAGTAAGCTGGCAGTGGTTGCAAACCCCATGGTGTACAAGAATAGAATTAAAATAATATTGGCAAATGGACAACGGGTTTGGGGAAAAATATAGGCCAAGTGCAAGTTACTGTACCTGAGTAGGAGTAAGGAATAACCAATTACTCAAAGACGGAATAGGGTGAACAACAAACTACACAGCAGTTCCACAGAATAATGAACCACATCCAGGCTGTGACTGCATAATATTATAGTGTTGGTGGGAAAACCCAGACACCATGCTGAGATGCAAAACTGAATTTCAAGGTGAATTAGAAGTGCCCTGGAACACAGCAGCAGTGTGGCATCAGATAACAGATCGTGTCTATTTTGTAGATTTCCCTTCAGCAAAGAGGAGAACCAATCAAAGAGATATCAGATGAGAATTATAAGGATGATCAATTGTCTAGAAAACATGACCTCTTTGGAAGCCTTATGATACTAAATTACACACACTCCTTTAAAACTTCTGGACCTGGGAGACTGAATTTACAGTGTATTGTTAGTTTTCATTGTTCATAGAAAAATGAAGTGCAAAGGGCTTCTTGAGAATGCTGCCACCTAAACCACTTATCAAACAATTTTATTCTAGAAATAATAAGTTACTGTCAGAGGATAAAAATCTTAACAGAGCTTTTCAAATTCAATTACAACATGAAACAATTACTAATATCAAAAGACTCAAGAGTTTTCTCATTAATATTTTAAAGCAGCATGACAGATTATTTTGAGTGTGTCAATAATGATTCATACTTGTTGAGTACCCATTGTAAGGGAGAATGCTAAGACAGCTGAACTGTCTTTTTTCAGGCCAATATATGAAAAACATCATTAAAGTCGTTATGAATCTAGACAGGGTATAACCCTGTCTGACAGCTGTAACAAGAGCAGATGAGATGCAGAGCAGAATCTGATCACTTCAAGTTTCGTGCTGGCTAGTATGTGTGCAAGATTCAATTATTATGAAAGAAATACGACACACAGGAAATCTGTCCAAATCTGAAAACAGAAACAAGTTCTGTGTGGGTGTATTGTTCTCTGATGCTGAAGAGATACTATTCAGGATGGGATATTACCTTCCCAGTAGGCCAAATAAAACATCACCATGAAAGAGTAAACATCTTCAACATGAAAAAAAATAAAAAAAGAAATAAATTACTGCTGGACACTGGACTTTACATGAGAATAACTCTGTAATTTTTTCTCAGAAACACCTTTGAAACATTGCCAGATAGATGTCCAGATATCCATACCCACCCAGAAGGTAAATAGATGCCTAACATATGCATCTACTATAAATTTAGGAATCATAAAGTGCTCTGCCAAGCCGCCAGCTGCCACTCCAGGAGGCTGACACCTTGTAGGTCTAACTTCACACCCCCTTCCCATACGCAGCTATCGAAGGCATTTAAAATAGCCAGCTGCAATCTTGGTAGGATAGGACAATGACACCAAACACTTTCATTTAGAAGGCACAAGGTATT
The DNA here is from genome assembly GCA_013400775.1 of Chaetops frenatus. Lineage (NCBI taxonomy): Eukaryota > Metazoa > Chordata > Aves > Passeriformes > Picathartidae > Chaetops > Chaetops frenatus. The sequence goes on along the minus strand of VZTR01008196.1, from coordinate 73,635 downwards.
TTCCAGACTGGGGAGAATGAAAAACTACTGAAATGAACAAACAAACAAACAAATAAAAGCTGAAAAAATAGTATTACACAGAATGATAGTGTTTTATAAGTGCAACATTTTAACACAGAAGTTTCTGAAAGCTGTATCCATCTCAGATTTCTACAACGGAGCAAGAGGTTACACCAGCAAAATGACCATTGTTTTATCTTTTTTTTCAGAAAATGAAATTGTCATTTTTATAGTAAACAACACTGAATGCAATTCTCTTAGTATGTTCTGTTCATTTTCTTATTTTCCCTTTTCATTATATGCCTCTGCCATCTGTTTTGTACCCATGCTGTGTCCTATCTGCATTACAGAAGGTGAATAATCCAGATGGGAATAATTTTCTCTGCTTTTTTGTCTGTACAAAACCCTGGGAAATTAGGTATTTTGACTGATATTTCTAGTTTCTTTTACTGTTATTTGTAGCATTATATATCTCCCAAATACTTTCTAAATATGTTTACTTCCTCTGAAACTTCCTTAGATGAGGTGCACAGAAAAACAATCATTATATTACTGTGTATAAAAAGTAATTCCTACTGTATCTGAATTCCTATCTGTGGGATACATTTAATTCAAAGAGAGATTTAATGTGTCTGAAAATCATTTTAGGTACTAAACTACAAACAGAAACAGATATAAAAGGTATTGTCATATGGGTGGTTAGGTAAGCAACTCTTCTACCATGCATTTCCCATATTTTTAATAACATCTTATTAGCATAATGTATTCTTTGTGCTAATTAAGTGCTTTACAGATCAAGTTCCATATATCCAAAATATCCTTATTTTTTAGAGGGTTGGACTAGCAAGAATAAAGAATTATGGTAAGTGCAGTGCATACGAAAATATAACTTTCTCTTAGGTAAGTGGCTGCAGTTTGGTCTTCTGCCCAGCTTAGTTAGTTTAACACAACTAATACACACTAGGCATTAACAGCTTAGCTCACCTTGCTTCCTAAAGCTTTTTTATGTGCATGATGAGAATGGACAGAAAAGAGAGGTATATGGAAAGAAGAAATATTAAGATTTTAAATGCCATGGGAAAGAGGGATACTAAAAGTGAACCAGAGGCTGTGTGGGAAAAACGGCTGCCTAAACCAGAGCAAAATCCTTCCCTATATTTTCTCATTGCTTGCTTGCAGGAGGCCAGCTGACTCCACAAAGGGCTATGGAAACAGCTGTGGATAATCTGCAGCTTAGCAAGGATTTCAGACTAACTGTGCTTTCTAATGCTATTCCCTTGCTTATTTTCCCCTTCAAAGGAGGATCTACTGGAAAGTTATTTATTTATATTGCATAAAGATGGCCCACTTTGGATGTTATGGCTAGTGTTTCCAGGTGCAGAGCTCAAGGACATACTCCTTCATGGTCCATAGCAATCTTCTGTCCTCAGCTCTCACAAAGATAACTGTAGTCAGAAAAGCAAGTTAAGATCAGGAAAAGAGAGAACCCAAGGTTTAGGATTTATTTATCTAGATCACCCGGCAGTCAAAGCTCAGCCAAATGTAAAGAAAAGCACTTATGGAAAGCAATTTCTCTACTTTGAAAAAACGCCTCACTCTAGGAGTAGATCAGCTTGGCAACTCTTAGGAGAGGCACATGTGGGGCTACTGGGGACCTTAGGGGAGGACAACAAATCTCATCTGAATCCAGCTGCACTGCCTTAATGGTTGATTTATTAACAGAAGAATGGGTGACCACGGAAATTGTTTTCACACGATACAGGAAAAACTTTTCTATTCCTGAAAATGGTTTACATCTTCCTAAAGGTGTTTGGCAATGCCTGACAATAACCTGCTTGAGCTCTTACTTTTATAGCATATTTTAAGAAAATGCTTAATGAAAATACAACACCTTACTGGACAGAGTGAATATCTAAAAAACCTGACTAGATTTTGCAGGTGAGGCAGCTGAAAGAGAAATAATTTCTTCAGTGAATAAAAGCTGATAGTGAGATAGTATTTATTGGATAAACATGGTAGCATTCAAACATGGGTTTATTGAAATGTTATTTTAATACAGTTAAAGATCAAACGATTCCAGATGGTTAATCTGGAACCCCTGCAGATGGCCCTGTCAGATATACCAAATTTTAATCAGACTTTTAACAAACTGATGGGCTTTGAACAGCCTGGAGTCTTGGGGGGAAAAAATCCTTAGGAACAATCATGAAGAGATTGATGAAGATATGTGAATAATAGGCAGCAGCCATTATGAGCATCAAGAGAATGCTTGAGTGCACTAAATTCAGGCAAAAAGTAACAGCACATAAAAGCAAAGCAACTCTAGCCAAGAATAATGTGTTTCTAAGACAGGAAGCTGTGCTTTTGATTTTCCCTACCTGGCTGAGACTTCAAATCTTGAAAAGAAAGACAGATATATAAAGGATTAGCAAATACTTACTTTAATACTTTGAGCAAGACTTACCTTTAGACAAAGATCGCAGTGATCATTATCTCTAACATTCGACTACTGACAGAGTATGGCAAATGTCTGTCCCTCTTTTGCTATGGGCAGACACTATTCAAACTAGAATAAGTCCAGAGTACATACTTTGCCACTCCCTGCCTTTCATAGAAATGCAAAAATCACACTTACTTCTATAAGCACATTGCTAATTAACCCTTATATGATGTTAATTAGCTATATACTATAATATTAGTTTAATAGTTACAGAATCAGAATGGTTATAGAGCCATAGAATGTTTTGGGTTGGAAGGAACCTTAAAGATCACCATCTCATGGGCAGGGAGGGACACCTTCCTCTAGACCAGGTTGCTCAAAGCCCCATCCAACCTGGCCTTGAACACGTCCAAGGACGGGGCATCCACAGGTCCCTTTGGGCAGCCTGTTCCAGTATCTCACCACCCACTGTGTAAAGAAGCATATGGAAGCACAACTATTCAGTTATTCCCTCCTCCCAGCAAGTGTCATACAGAACAAGAATAAGGACCAAGACCTATCAGCTTATGCATTTCCATCAGCAAAACACTTAGACCTTGTCCCAGCTGTTAAAAAGCACACAGTGTGTTAAATGGTATCAAGTCAAATAATGGTAACTGCTGAGAATATTTGAGAGCTCTTGTGATAAAGGCCCAAAGAGATATGAGGTCTTAAAACCACATTAAAAGAAGTTAGATACTGGAGTTTAATTAAAGCATGATAGAATAAGAGAAACATAAACCTGATCCTATGTCACATACTAGCCAACATTCCAAATCCCATGTTAACATAAACAGGGTAAACAAAACTTTGAGATGAGAATCAGGTCTCTAACCCACCCTCATCTGTTTTTCTTTACTTTAAAATATTTGTGATAGCACTTCACACCGTATTTTTCCAAAGTGAATGTAGCGGTTTCACATTCACCTGCTCGCCTGCTCACACCAGGCGAGAGTGCAGTGTAGTGGTTTCACGAGAATAAGGATTAAGAGAAATGCAAAACAGGCCTAAACTTCAAAGACAAAAATAGTTTATTAACAAAAGACAACAAAATCAAAATCAACCCCCAGGTGGTTTCTTCTTCCCCACCAGCCCCCCACCCAAGATGGTTCCTTTCTCCCACCTCATTTATCTTCCTTTACCACTATCTTTCACATCAACAACAAAGAGAAACAAACTTAGAAAATCCCTGGTCAATTTACCACTCTTAAAATAGGCTTTCATCAGTCCAATTGGAAGAAGAGTCTCTCTTGTCTCACTATGGAGATTTTCCCACAAGAAACACAAGTCTCTTGTGGAGTTCACATCACTGTGAACTCCCGCCCAGAAAGGATATTAGTTCACATGTGACACAAGTCTTCCCTTGGTTACAGCCTTTCCCGCAACTATCATCCAAGGGCTCACTCGTATACTATGGGGTGGAGTTTTAAGGATGAGTTGTCCTGGTAGGAAAAGCAAAGGTCTTCTCTCTCTGGAAGCAAGGGGTCTCATTCCTGGAACAAGGGGTCCTTTTCTTCTATCCCCAAGGGCAAGGGACTCTCATTGCTCATCTCTGCAGCCTGGTCCTCATCTTTCTCTCCCTCTGGTCAAACTCGCACGGTATCACAACTGCTTCAGCTTGCTTTAGAACCAAGTGCTTTTGCTCAGGTTACAAGCAGAACATTTACTGCATCTCCCCCAAGGTATTCCGTGAATTACAAAGAACAGTTCATCACCATAGCTTTACAAAAGATTTTCAGCTTAAAGGCTTCTCTTCTTTCTCCCCTCCTTTAGTCTTTAACTCTTTTCTCATTGACCTAGGAGCTTCTGAAGTCTTCTCCCCTGGCTCAACCTTTTTTTCAGAATCCATCTTAAAACTTAAAAGGTTAATTTTCTTTCTCAGTGCAGTTGGAACTTCNGGCGTGGGGGGGTGGGAACCGGCAGGGTCCCGGCCTCAGCCCCGGCACGGCCCCCCCAGGCCCTGAGGCCCAGAGCGGCTGGCCGGGCACGCAGTGTTACCTTCCCCGCGGATGGAAGTCGAAGAAGACTTCTGAACTTCCCGCTCCTAAAAATGTAAGCTTCGCAAGGATGCCCCTAATGTTCAAGTGGCTACATGAAGTGCCCATCTTAAAATTAGCCAATCCGTGGGCTCCTCACCTCTGCTGGAAACTGTGCCCCGGCAGAAGCAGAAAAACAAAGAACCCCCCCCAGGAAGGAGAAAAAAAGTTGTTGTCCTTTAAACCACAACAGTGAAGCAGACGACAATCTAATGTCGTGACTAATAAAGACATTTCAAGTGATGTTTGAGTGGTTTTGAGATATAGAGAATAAGAAACTGTTCTGACATCAAAGAAATTTGGCTTCTTTGCCCAGATCTGCTAAATCATCCCGCTGTGCCTTTTATGTTTCAGCTATTGCATCAGCAAAATCAAGTGAAAGGGTGCACCTCTTAGGATTGTGTCATCCCATCACCTGAGGCTTTGAAAACATCTGTATTTCTCAGTTCCTCCCTGGAAGTGGAATTTTCTGAGAACAGCAATTGATGCTGTTCTGAAAACCTTGCCTAAGAACCGCTTGCACCCAAAGGCTCTTAACAGCATTTCTGTGGCTGTCCAGAGGCTGAGGTCACTCCACACCACCCACCTATCCCAGATCCCCAGAGGAAAATCCTCTCAGTGCAGGAATCTGAGCCACTTTAACACTGCACTCCTCCACAGGCATGCAAGAAGGATGTACCCCACAGGTAATACTGGCCAAATTAACATCTCTAAGTCCCTAATAACAGCATACAGATGCTAAAGCCCCACAGAAGCTCTCCTGCCCACAGCTAATTATTTCTGCTGTGGATATTTCTGGCTTTGCAGGGTGAGTATAACATGTTCTCTCATTATTAGACTTTACAACTCCCATGTCAGGTCACAGCCTAATTCTCCCACAGGTAAAACTCATATTCAGAGCAAAATGAGGGATCCCGTGTCATGACAATTATTGTCTCAATTAGTGACATCATTAATATGCTCTTGCAAAAGAACGACTGCACTTTACTGCATTAACAGGTGGAAATGCTCAATTCCTAATTAACATTATGCGACAGAAAATTATTAGACTACATCTAGAAAGGTCAAATTAAAGGTTAAGAAAAGAACAGAGCTATACTGAAATAACTGTAGCCAGGGAGCCCATTTCAAGTTGTGGACCCCTTTGTTAGGAAAGGAAAAGCAAAAAGCCACAATCTCGTCACATGGGGGGAAGATTCTGAAGGCATATGCTGTTTTCTTCTAAGAAATCAATACTGCATTTGTAGAACAAATTACTTCACAAATGCCAACGTGCAGATGCACTGTTGGCTGCCTCTGCATTTAGAAACTCAGCCATAATTCACAGCAACAGAGAAAGCCTCCCTAAGTTGCTTTTTCATTGACCATTTACCCAGCCATGCTGCAGGAATTCTTCTGCCTTTCAGACCCTACATCCTTCTATTATCTCCCTGGTTTCCTCCAGCCTTATCCAGGGAAATATGATCTGAGGATGATTCACAACATAATAGAGAAGAATGCAAAAATAACAGCTTTTACATAGCACTTGCAAATAATGCTGAAATGTCAAAACCCAATATTGGGCAAATTTAGGGTCTCTGAAATTCCCAGGATTCCAATGAACCTTTCCTTTGCTTTTTTTTGTAGTCCAGTCTCTCTGGTTTTTAGCACTCTTTCTGTCCATTATGTCTGGGTTTTTTTCCCTAAGGATTATCTCATACAGTGTTTACAGAATTAGCAAGCAGGTTTTCAGAATATCACTAAATAGTGTATTTGTGCGGAGGAATTAGTCTCAGTCTTTAAAGACTGGATCTATTTTCCTTTAATAAAGCCTGTTTTCATATTTTCAGTCCTCACAGCTTCACTGCAATGGAGCTAAACAATATGGCATTTCACATGCAAACTTATCCATGGAAATCCAGAACAAAGTCTTCAAGGTTCATGTTTAGGAATCCAGCAGGTCAAACAGCCCGAGAGAGTCTCGAGGCACTTTCCCAAATTATTTTGCACTTTTTTGTTTTGTTTAATTTTTTCTTTATTTGTTTGTTTTGTATCTGAAAGCTGATATAGACTGGAAATTCATCTTTGTCCAGAGTTTTTGACAGATACTATTAAATACTTAAGACATAGTGGTCAAATCAGTAAATAATTATATATAGGAAGATTTATATGTATTTTTTAAAACTTTATGTCCTTGCAAAAGACATTGCCTGCTCTGCTGAAAAGCCTCTACAGTTGATATGGTGCCAAAGCTGCCTTTCAGATTTTGTGGGGCTTCATTGAAGCTGGCCACGAAAGCAGGACTAACAGCCAAGGAACAGGCACAAAAGGGAAAGAACACTTTGGGGATGGGAATAACACAAGACACCCTGTGAGAAGGCAGAATTAATATGAAAGTGAGCAGAATACAGTGTTCTGTACTGATTGCCACGCTCCTGGCAGCAGACAGATGTACTGAGTGAAGAGCTTCTCTCCCTTTATCATTATTATGGTTATTATTGCTGTTGAAAGGAAATGGTACCTGAAAATTTATTGGGGACTGATGTGTTATTTCCTTTTTATTGGGTGTTGTTAGTACTTAATCTAAACTACACTTATAACTTAAACTCTCAGCATTTTGATTTTTAAATATTATTTCAGTATGTATTTTGTATATGTGGTATATCTGTAAAAAAAAATTGCCTTATTATTTAAACTTCAGTGGGAGTTTTGAGATTCATTGCACCAGGGTCAGGCTTTCATCCACACACTTAAATTCTCTCAGATTCCTCCTCTTGTTTTGCTAACAAAGTGATTTCTAAAAATAATTTTCCATCTTCAGAAGAAGCTAATTTGCCTTTTCTTGTTAACTGCTTCTGTTTCTTTTATCTGACAAGGGAACAAGAGGATCGATTTAAAGACTTTGGTTGTCTTCATTTATATGGAAAAAAACCAAAACATTTTGCTTTTCAGCACCCAGAGTATTTAGCAATGGAGGCTGAAGTTACCCAGCCACTTCCATCACTAGCAAGGTGAACTCCTCACCCTAAATCCTTGAATCCTCCTTGCTGTCTCCTGTTTGCCTGTGGCATGATGTGCTGCTCTTCTCTCACCTTTGTGCACACAGGCTGAAAGACTGATGGCAGAAACACACAGTCACAGAACTGTTTAGGTTGGTAAAGATCTTTAGAGATCAAGGTAAAGAAAAGGGTAAAGACCTTTAAGGTTAAGTCCAACCACTCACCCAACACTTTCAAGTCCACCATTAAACCATGTACTAAGCACCACATCTGCATATCTTTTAAATACCTCCAGGTATACTCAAGCACTTCCCTGGGCAGCCTGTTCCAATGCTTGACAACCCTTTTTGATGAAGGAATATTTTCTAATATCCAACCTTTTGAGATTTCTGAGCTTTTGAAACAGGTGGGAAAAAAAATTTAATAAACAGAAAAGAAGAATATTTAAAGTGTGTCAGCACAAGTACTTTCATCAATAAACATTCAGGGTTGATACATGCTGGGTCAGAACTCTCCAAAACTGGATTTCCCTCTCTGAAAGCATATTGGTGTTCCTGTGCCTGGAGGGGCTGCCCCTACATGGAAAAAACCCTCCAGGCATGTGAAAGTTGAGGGTCTCTGTCTGCAGTGCACAAGCAGTGATCAGCCATGCAGAGCACTCATCTTGGGTTTTCATTCCAGGTTTGTTTATTAGTCATGACCCTACCACACTGCTTCTTCACAGGGAGCCGTGACTGAATTGAAGCCTTGCATGGATTTTGATGCTTGACTAGTTGGGTTTTTTTTTGTGTGTGTATGTGTGTGTCAAATCCATAGCATGTTTATCAATCATAAAAACAGAACCATATCCTCCTCCACTTCTTTTCATATTCATTATTACTCTGTTGACAGGTTAACCTGCAGGATACAGAAACCTGAATATCTTTACTTCGAATTGATAAGTTTCAGAAAGCACACAGAGCCTCTGGAAGTCCTTATGTAAAGGGTTCATTATCTCTTTTAACTAAACAGAGCTCTCCTTTCCTTTCAAATAAATGACCTATGACCTCAAACAGTCTTCAACCTTCATGCTTTCCTCCCTCTCTCTTTTTCTCCACTAAAATATGGATTAAAATCACATTTTTGTCTGATGCTCTTTCATTATGACATTGAGTGAGCGTGAAGCTGTCCCTGGAAATAAATGATTGTGTTAATTTTCTAACAGTTATTCAGAAAATGAAAATGCCTTCATAAGTCATGTCTTTATAGATTTGATTGAGAGTCTATTTCCAAGTAGAAAGGAACAGTCACATTTATTTCAGAGTTCCCCAGATCAGGCTCTATTTTCCCTCTGTCTTCTTTAACTCTCTAAATATATGTTTTATAATGTACTTATATCATGATACTTACAGTGGCTATTTTTAACCCAGTAGATTTATAGTATCTAGAATCATAGTATTGCTAAGGTTGGGAAAGACCTCTAAAATCATTGAGTCCAACCAGTAACCCAGCAGGGCCAAGTCCACTACTAAGCTGTGTCCCTGAGTGCCACACCTACACATCTTGTAGATGCCTCCAGGGATGGTGACTCAACAATAACAATTTAGTATCTCATGTGGTATATTCTCAGAATGGATATTGTACCTCTCTGCAAGGGAGCATACTTTGCTCCTAGTTTTATCTACAGGATAAAAGCAGTTCGGATTTTTTTTTATTTTTTGGTCAATAAAGAAAAGCAGGAGACAGCTGCTTAGTTTTACAGTTCTTGTCTCCACTAACATCCTCATTTGTTCTTATGGGAAGATTCATTTTCTTCCTTCCAATCAGAATCAGTGGTCAAATGGAAAATGTGAATGGCACATAACAAAGTAAATAAGGCACTGTGTGAGGGGAGATTTGGTTGGTTAGAGCACAGGTCTAGGATACAAGGACAATAATAGAGCTCTTAAAGTGCCATATGGTGACTAAAAGGCTCAATTTGTTTCAGAAGCACTGCATTACACTAGATAAAAGACCTTTTATATCAGCTTCTTTATATCTCCTCTTTGCAAATCGACCTTGCTTTATTCCTTCACTCATTTACATATTTTTCTGTTGTTAAGAGCAAATGAAAGAAAGCTCCAAATTTCTCAAATTCCATAAATATTCAGATTTATCTCTTACAAGGTTGTAAATGTATGGATAGTCTTAGAACTAGTAAATATATCTATTACACTTTTGCCCAAGACAAATGCAATAAAATAGGCTGCATGGATGGTGATAGGAGTTATCTAAAAAAATTAGATTTCAGTAAGATATCCCAGATGAGATTGTTAATCAGCTAGAATGTGAAATAAGTCACTTGCACTTTTTACTTTCAATCGACATAATATTAGTTTTCATGTACAGTTACTAAAATATATGTTATCTATATTTCAGATTTACAGAAAATAAGGCAAACATGGTTTTAGGAAAGGAAATTAATATCTGCCTGCAAAGAAAACAAATTGTGTTGGTTTGCTAGTTATATACACCACTGACTTAGCCAAAACCAAGCTTTATATCTAAGTAACATGATTTAACTGCAGCCAGCAACTAAGTACCATGTAGCTGCTTGCCTTTCTTTTCCCTGGTGGGGAGGAGAATGGGAAAAAAAAGTGTAAACCTCATTGGCTGAGATAAGAACAAGTTAATAACTGAAGCATAATACCATACTACTAATAATACTTATGACAGCAATAAAATTAACAGCGTTAATGATATACTACCATCACTAATGTAATACAAATAATACTAATGATAGTAATAAAGTTAATAATAGTAATGAAAAGGAGAGAGAGGGGCATGAAATCCAAGAGAAAGAAGTGATACCCAATACAGATGCTCACCACCCACTGACTGATGCCCAGCCCATCCCTGAGCAGTGATTGGTGGCTCCTGGCCCGTTCCCAGTTTATATGCTGAGTATGATGTTCTAAGGTATGGAATATCCCTTTGGCCAGTTCAAGTCCAGCTGTGATCCCTCCCAGCTTCTTGTGCACCTGCTCAGTGGCAGAGGATGGGAACCTAAAAAGCCCTTGACTTAGGGTAAACACTGCTTAGCAACAGCTAAGCAACATCACTGTGTTATCAACATTTTCTCACACTGCATCCAAAACACAGCACTGTACCAGCTACTATGACAAAAATTGCCTCTAACCCAGAGGAAACCATGACAGTATTTGAATTCTTTGGGTTCTCATTTCTGTACAAATAATAAAAA
>VZTR01008196.1:6053-62850 GCA_013400775.1 Chaetops frenatus | reverse complement strand
TGAAGTGAGAATTAAGCCCAATTCTCCTTTTTGACATAGCTTTTTTCTTCTGAAATGTAGTATTATGTGCAGTTCTCTTAGCAGCAAAGACACTATCTTCGCCAAGGGCATAATATGTATTGCCTGGCACACCAAAAAAACCCTCATATTAATGCAGAATTGATGCTTTAGAGTAGAAATTGGTTTGCCATAGACTCCTGAAAAACATAGTAAAGGAAAATGGTTATTTTCATTAACTAGCTCACTTACTGAGTTACTTGCAGTGGTTTAGAAAGCCAGTAACCTGGGCTGATCCCAAAAAATCACGCAGACCTTTCTTTGATACCCTGGTAGCCAGAGGCAATATGCAGCCCCTCCTGACAGACATGCATCTTTAACTGGATGCTGGCACTTCTTTACACAGCCAAGCAAAATCTTGAAAGTATACAGGGGAGAAATGAAAACTGGCTAAGAAAATGTTTTGAGACAGAATTGTACCCTAAGAACATTTAGAAATAAGTGCCAGAAGCTCAAGCACAATAAAAGACTTAGTAGAGCATAAGGATACAGAATACTCTATCCTTGAATAAACAGTGTTCTTGGAAAAAAGGTGAGGAGTCACTGCATAGACTTTTAACAGTGAAAGCTGGCTAAAGAAAATGAAAACAGGAGATGTTAGAGAAGACAAACAGAATGTCTCTTTCCTTTCCTTTAACCTCTCTCCTTCAGGTTCATTGCTTAAAAAAAACAAAACAAGACAAAACAAGACAAAACAAAACAAAACAAAACCCAACATGAGGAAAACCTCACTGTGATGCTCCAGAAGCACACCCAGTGGAGAATCAAGGAGGGAAATGTTATGGCCTGGGGAGTATGAGCTTCCCTGCACCATAAATAAATGAATGCACAAAGAGTCATACAGCTATGCATTTCTCATGAGAGAAAAGATGGACACCAGCATGAAATAAGAGACTGACATTTTATAACAAGGAGATCACATTCTTCTCATAGTTAACTAAAAAAGCAGATAGTGAGAGCATTATATGAGAAAAATAAAACACAGGGAATATATAGGGATTTTATTTTTAAAAATGCCATTTTTAATACCTAAATACACCTTGATTTGGACTGTTCTGTATCCTCAGATGCATCTAATTTCTGAAAAGACCAAAATTTGGCCATTAGCTATAGTGCCTGAATATCATATAAAAAGATTCATTTCTGACACATAATTTTTAAAAAAATGAAACCCTTGCACAAGATCCATTCTTATTTTGTTAAATTCAGCCCAGTATTTTTAGTCACCAATTTACAAGAAAAATATTTCCCTCAGATTTCATTAAGCGTTGATGCTTAATGAACTACACACACACACGTACGGTTGCTGCCATGTGCAACTTGGCTTGTGTGAGTGAACTATGCAGCCCAAAACTGTCATTCCTGACTTTTAATTCTCATTAATAATGAAATGATTAATTGCTTTGAAATCAAACCTTTAGCAGTGGTGCAAGCAGGAACACACTGCAATTCATCTGGGGGACCTCCAGAGAGCCAAGGTCTGAGGAGGTGTACAAGAGCATTCGAAGAGCTGTATTTCCAGTGTGCAGTACTGAAGTGTCACAAGCCATCATCACCTTACCCTGTCATTTCCTGGTCATAGACTTTGCAAATGTCTAACACATGTAACAGGGAAGCTCCAGTACCCTCTTACATTGGAAAGCTGAGACCAAGTTCCCTGAAATCAGTAAGAGGGACAGCATGTTACATCCATCATTATGGTAAGCAAAAGGTATGGGCTGCTAGGGAGTGCATTGAGTATCTTCAAGTATTCATTCAAACCCTGAACTTTCTTAATTCTCCTTTTTTTCTAATCAAACAAGTTAGAGTGTAATTATCTTGATATACAAAAGGAGGAGGGCTGAACAGAAACAATTAGTACTTGCAATACTTGCTTCATCTGCTAGCAGTGGACTTCAACACCTTTCACTCCCTCACAATGTCATTTAATTCTTGTTTAAACAGCTTCAGTGTTTTTATTTCTTCAGCTGTGAATGTTGGACCATTTACTATAGTCATGGCTCTCAATATGATAATGGCTTTGCAATTTTCAAGCACCTGTTCCAGATTGGTTTTCCTTCAAGTTTACTTTATGAACATATGTCTTCTTGAGTTACTATCTAGCATGAACAGAATAGTATACCTAGAGTGGAATAAAAGTAATACTCACACACAACTAATTTTAGAGGACTTTTCTGTCAGCTCCTGGCCCTCCTAATACATGCATTTATGTGATTCTCCGTGTCTCTACTTTTTGCTTTTATTGTGCTGAAATACATTTATATTGATTAACCCCATTTGAATTGAATAAGTAAACCCCGTGTTGAAAAGAAAATCAATCCTGTTTGGATTCTGAACATACCACTTTTCAAGTAGGAAAAAAAATTCCCCAATTAAACATGTGCATGAAACCACACAGACAAAAGTACAGACTGATCTTTCAAAATCACGTCCTTTAAATATGTATGTAATAAAAATGGACCAGTTTCTTTCACAGCCACTATCAAGTAATGAGAGAAAAGAAAGGGATTGAAAATTACCTGCTGAAAAGACAAAGTGCTTTCCATTTTTCTGCATCCTCATTCTCTTTTTATGGCCATTTGACTCATTTTGCAGCTGTCCTATGCCCACCTCTGGAATCCAAATCTTAGGCTTTTAGCAAGTCTAGCCTGCCAATTCTTATCAGGGGCTTTTGAAGTTGCTAATGATTTACAGCAGTGGACATAGACTGCCATTAACATTGAGCCTGGTTAAATGAAATAATCCCGAATCCTAACTGACCATTTCTAATGAGGCTACTATAACTCTGTATTCAGTAGTTTTGCATCCAATATGTCTTTAATATTCCTAAGGAACTCATTCATTGTGGGCTTTCCATTTAAAAACCCACAAGAAAATGAAAGCATGTTAAGGATAAAAAAGATAACAGCACTCATCATGAATCAGCTTCAGGTCTACCAGCTGGTCTAATTTCCCTACATATGCCAGTAAATTTAGTCGCCCAGAAATCATTTTGTACTCCTTGTTTCTAACCCTAATTTTGTTTTTAAATCCCATGAACATTTCTCTGGTAACCACATAATTCAAGTCTATGAACATAATTACATGAGTGAAGGTTTCTAGGACTGAGTCTCCAGCTCCTCAATCCCACCTCACATCTTCCATTGTTTCAGAGTGATCAGAATTATTTCAATAAAGCCTGAGTTTGAGCATGCCTAACATATCCCCAGAGATTATAAAAAAGTGCATCTTCTTCTTCGTTTCTTTCTCTGCAGTCCTGGATCACTTAACTCTTGAGGGAGCTCTGGGATGCACTTTCTGTCTAAAGGTCTGAATGAAAGTTGCCACGGTGATGTATTGCTAAAGAGGAGATAAAACATTATTCTTCAGAGCCAAGAGACCTCCTTACTCTGAAAACAGTCTTTAAACCTGAACTCATTCCTGAACCAAGATATCTCAGGGCAAAGAAGTAGAAAATAAAAGCTGTTGTGACTCTTCCCACATACACTGTGGAGAAACAAAAACATTTAGTTTGTTACTCAACTAAAATTCAAGAAAACTAAAGAGGGGCTGTCAAGAGAAACAGCACAGACTCTGCTGGCTTCAATAAAATGAGTACTGCACTTCTTCTCCTTAGTGGGAAATCTAAACATCACAGGTTACTGCTTTGTACCATTTTTCAACCCTATCCTTGTAAAAGAGACTTTGCATATCCTACTGCTGCAATCCTACTACTTTTCTCTATAGTTTGCTGATAAAATGGATTATTCCATCGAGGCGGAAGTACAGAGATAGGACACATGCTCTTTTCTTTGTCCCGTATTAGCTCCTTTTCCTCTCATAAGGTTAACTATTTTACTTTCTCTAAAAGTATGTGTTAGCTCCATGCTCTCTGCTCCATCCTCTATAACTTCTTACACCTCAAACCACGTGATCATGACATCAGCTGCATCTTTGTGCCAAATTCGGTGCTTCAGTGTTACCCATACTGTTACCTCCTTGCTTCTCCACTTGGTGTTCTCATGGTCTCTCCTCACCCCCACACTTTTTCCTTTCATTTTTGATCCCCATCAGTCTTTTATATGCTATCCATTGTCACAGCTCCTAAACATGTGTCTTAACCCACGGCGTGACCCCCTGATCATGCCATTTTAAGTCTCTCTCTCTCGCCCTCTCCCTCTTTTCAGGAATGTTGACACTTCCAAAAGCAAAACTTCTGCACCTCTTCCACAGAAAGTAATTTCATATTCCTTTTTTTTCCCAACTACTGTATTATCTCAGTTTCTTTGATATAAAATATTAAAGTTGGTTTTGATTAGCTTCCCTTTCATTCCTTTTATGTTCATATCAGTATTCTTGCACACAAACTAATCTTCTTACTTTTCCCCTTATAACTGTTCTAAATTCCTCTGTTCTCCTCCACTGTTATCTAAAACTGTGTTATGGCTACAGCTTTATTTTTTCTTTGTGTTTTATCAGAACAACAAATCATCCTCTTTTCTTAGTCATCTTGAACCTCTTCTTTTAGAAATGGAATTACAACTATTTATAGCAACAAAAGTGGAGGGCAGTATCTGGAAGGGCAAAGTGTGCTTCCTAAGACTGGTATGAGTAATCTGTCACAGGACAAACACAAGACTGCACAGAGTCCATGTTCATTAAAAAATGCATGTTCATTCCTTAAGCAATGTTCCTCATAGCCTTTCCAACAAAGCAACGTTCCACATAGCCTCTCTAACACAGCCTAAGCCTTTGATTCTTAGCTGGCACTTCTCAGAAAATAGATATTAACAAAGTCTTGCAGTAGCAGTGATGAATATAGTCTAGTAGATCCTTCAGGTCTCTGTGAAGAGAAAATTACTTTTAGTGGCAGAAAATTAGACCTTTATTCTCTCTGGTCCAGAGGGAACTTCCAGTTTTGCAGTTAAACAAATGGCATACGCTTGTCTCCATTTATTGGCAGTATCTGTGCAGGCTTTATCCTTGGGAGACTGGTAGTATTATGCCATTTAAGATTAATTGAGCAAGGTTAGGAGTTAAATTAATATGTTTTCATTAATATTTGAACAACATATTACCACTGCCTGTAAGAATATGTGTAGCTCTCTGTGCACCACAATATCATTAATAGATATTGTCTAAATGAAAAACTTCTATTCTAAATGTGTCTGATATTGTGAATTAAAATACATACTGCAAGGTGAACACATGTAATAAATGTATTATTAAAATAAATGTATATGTGCATTAGCTAATTATTTAATTCACTCTTTCCAACTAGCAACAGAATGAATCCATATGTATGACACAATTCCATAAATTAGTCCCACCATGAGTAAATTGACCTTGCTTCACCCCACTAAACAGCCCTAGAAGGTTAAAAAAAATATTTTTGCATGCTGGGAAATTCAATTACTCAACCTCCAAACCCTAGATCTATTTACAAAAAGAAATTTACTGTTCTGAAGTGAAGCCATAATTTCAGGTTTACTCTGTTGGTACAAAACCAGGCAGTAAATTGGGAGTAAGGTTCAGTGGACCCTTCAGATTACCAAGCACCCAGTCTACTCAGCAGCTAATGTTTTTTCAGGGGAAAGCCCAGATTTGGTGGTGGTGTAGAAAAACAGATACATAGTTTCCCAAATTATGTGCATTATGCTAAACTAGGAAAAGCTACAAGCAGAGAAAAGAGAATAACAAGGTATAGGGTGGCAATATGAGCAGAATTAGGAGCTTGAGCTTCAATGACAAAAAAAGCAGCCAGAACATTCTGAAAATAGCAATCTAAACCATAACTTTTTCTGATGGAAATACTTGTAAAGCAATAATCCTAGGAGAGACTAAAGGGATATACAGGTCATAAACTGCTTGTGAATCTGTGCTGGGAAACAAAGGAAGGCAGGATGATTTTGTGCTGGATACCCATCATGTAGGCAAGGACACCAAGAACCACTTACTGCAGAGCACTGACAAAACCATGTCCAGAATCTTCTATCTCAGCATTAGAAACTACCAACAGAGAGAATATTTGAGGAAAATAAAGAAATTTATGCAGGTAAAAATTGGAGTTTTCATATGCAGAAAGATGAAATTCATGAGAAAAGCACAACCAAAACTTGAGAAATGAGAATATAACACTTAACTCCTGAATTTATGTCTCTATGCCTATATTTATGACTTACTTAAAATATCATAGTTTGGCATAAAAACTGGAATTTCTCCTTGACAGCTTTAAAATAAAGCTCCTTAATAAAAAAACCCCCAAACATAACGCATATTTAAATTTGTCAGATAAACCCACTTTAGTTTACTTTGATTTTCATTTTGAGTGCTGGTGATAATGCATTGTTTAGATGCAGTGCTGATATATAAAAAATTATTTCAGGAGGAACCAAATTGAAGAAGGAAAAATTAGAATTTTGTGCAAATACATTACAGTAGAGTTGATAGAATTTCCTTAGGCTCTCTGCTCTTCAGCATGTTCTGAGAAAGTGTTTTGCACTTCCTACAGCTGTAGCATCTTTTCCTGGTTCCAGTGTGTTCATTTGGAAGGGATATCAGAATATTTTAAATGCACATATGTAAGTAAACTTACTTTAAAAAGATGAAAGAATCCCAACAATTTGTGATGGTGAGATGGAATAAGAATCAGATTTTTTCCCATACATTAAACGATGGGAAATATTAGAACCATAATTTAAAAATGGATTTGCTTTGAAACAGACTTTTTTTACCCTATTTGGATGTTGAATAGAAGAACTGGGGTTTTTTGCATCTTTCACTTAAATGGACTGCTAGTTTTTACCTTTGCTTGTAAGAGGAGTGGCAGAAAGAGGGCAGGAGGTCAGAGGCAACCCAGCCTCTACTCAGGGTGGGACACTGAAAACTTGCTCAGATTCAGCATTTTCAATGTGAATATCAGCGAGGTCATGCAGAGAAATGAGGGTTGCCCAGTATTTCCTGGCAGTCCCAGTTTCCTCTGATGACTCCTTCTCTACAAAGAAAGACACTGGGTTTTCTGGTTTCCTCAAGCATTTTTCTTTCCTAAAGCTGAGATATTTGCTACAATTTATAGCCATGACCAGAATAAAATGTCAGATGGTTTAAACCAGATGTTAGGCCATATAGCAGTGCCTTGGGTTCATTAAAGTAACTTAGGAGGCATTTTCAGGTGGTGCTCAAGGCCTTTATTGTTGTTTCTTCCTCATATCAAAGAAAGTATCAACTAGGCAAAGTTGGTCCAGTTAAAAATGCTGCCAAAAAATCCCCAAAAAACACCCCAAGTCTGAGTAGAATTGAGAATACATAGAATTTAATTTTAATGGCAAAACTGTGTGTGCTCTGAAATGCAGGTAACATATAAAAATATCTGTGTCTTGGATAAATATATGAAAACAAATTGCTTGATATCTTGAATAAACAAGTGTGGATTACTGATGAAAAAAGTAGGTATTTCATTTTCATTCTAGATTCTTTCTGGAGATTTTGTTAGTAATACTGACTTTTGAGACAAGTTAATTAGCTGATCAGAGAGCTTAAGAACACTTAAAAAGCCAGAAGCAAGGGTCACTTCAAAGGTTTTTCTAGATCAAACTCTGGTAGATTATCAAGGCCATCACATTTTAAATTGATACTTTTTTTGATTGTTGTGATTCCAACAAAGACACTTGGAAAAAGAAGTCTTGCGAGACAAACTTGAATGATCTCACAGAAAAGATGTTTCATCAAAAAATGTTTCTGAGAATGCAGAGATGCTCAACACTTAGGGGTATCTTTATCCCCGTGATTCAGGGGTGTTTTAGTCAGTCTGTTCACAAAAATTCCTGCAGAAAATTCCTTTGTCAGTTTGGTTTGGGCAGTAATCTCTTATATTTCTCCACAAGGTGTTGCCAGGACTGACCTGTACACCCACTGAGTTTCTCTTAAGGACTTGTGCAACGAGAAACTTTTGGTGTTTGCCTGTTTTCTGTCTTTACGACCTCATGCTCTCAGTCCCTTATCTTCTGAAGAGAGCTGCATCGAGCAGGGAATGGATGCCCTTGGGAAAGGATGGCTAGAATGGAAAGAGCACAGTAATTCATGTGACAGCAAGTCAAAGGATGGGGAGGTGTGGTGGGAGGAGATGCCAAGCAGGCAGGACAAGTTTTGTGCCAGCCCTGGGATATTGGGGAGGGTGCGCAGCTGAACCAAGATGCACTTCATTTTTTAGGTTAAATTAATGGGTGTTTTTATCAAACTGACCAAAGCAAAGAACATTTTTTTTTTAAGCACATGTATCATAAGTTAATGAAATTTGAAAACTTAGCAGCAGATGCTGCTAGCTGGTTCTGCTATACAGTGTATCTTGATTCAATATGGAAAACATAGGTCTTTTAAATACATCTGGTGATTATTCAAACAGAACTATGCACCAAAAAAAATAGTCTTCTAACCTATTTTAAGTAGGATATTGCATTGACAGCATATATTTTTTTCCTGTGAAAGCAATTTACCAAACTGACTTTTGAAAAAGTTCTCATCCAAATTTAAGCTAAAGAAACTTGATAACCTTTAAACTATTTATCATTTAAGTAACATATTAATCAATTAGGATACATAGAGAATATTTTGAAAATAAGACGGCATAAAACATTTTATAGATTTAAGGTTTTTTCTCCATGTCATTCTACTTGACAAACAAACTACAGATCATAATAAATCTAAAATTCTTGGTATTTTAGCCAGAAAATGGAGGACAAGTTGGCCAGCAAAGCCACATTATGCCCTGTAACAACACAAATATTTAAAGTGTGATTGCTTACTGTTGTAGCAAAGCACAGTTTGAAATTATTTTAAGAAAATGATCTTCCCACTTTTAAATATCTTTCCACAAGCCTAGAATTCTGTACAAATGCACATATTTATGAATATATGTATTATATGTAATATTTATGTAATTATATTTTATTATTCTAATAATACCTTTTTATGCATTGCTCTTCAAGGACTCATATCTGTATAACACAACCACAAAACCAAAACACAGACAGAAGGAAATACTAGAATTTTTGAGAACATATGTTCTTACTTATATATGCAATTTAGGTTATTATGAATTTTTTTCTTTGAACACTTTGGGAGCAGAATGCAGTTGGTCCATGAAGCCAGCTTGGTTTAATCATTGAAACAAACCCTGAGAAAGGCTGGTGTTTTATAATACCTGCAAAAATATTCCTGCAAAATTGGCTTTTCTGAGGAGGACAATATTTATTAAGGTAACATTGCAACAAAATCAGTGCCTTATGAAACTCTTCATTTATTTACATTGCTTCTTCTTTCCTGGAGACATACATCAGCTTGCAATATATGCAGGTTGTATAATCCTGCGAGTAATTTGAACATAACAAGCTAAGACACAGGTCGGCAAAGTGCAATGTCCCTCTCACTTTTTCTGCTTGTAAAAGCATTTTATGTAAAGGTAATAAGGCAGAAAAGACCATAAAGGTAAAAAAAGCGCCTGCACGCATGAGAATCACACTTCCAGATAGCACCAATATAATGAGACAAGTTCAAACTGGGATCACTTCCCGGCCTCATTTCCACCTGCAGATCTTCCTCAGACACTGGTCCACAGGTTCATTTGAAGCACGTGGGTGCTCAATTAGATGTTTTTATGATGCCTATTAAATTATACAAGGTGTTCTATGCCCAATCCTGTGAAGCACTCATTAGCACGGTGTTATAATGGTGAGCAAGCTTGATTGCAAATGCAGAGGTTGGGAAGCTCGTTCACATTTTCTGAATCAAGCTGATTTTAATTGCCTGCCACCACACACACGCCTCATCCTAATATGGAGAATTAAAGGCCCTGCCAGCTGTGCCCATGCTTTCATCTCTCTTTCACTAACAGCTTAATCAGGGGGACATAGGACTGAAGGTAACCAAGGGAAGGCAAGTGCTCCTTGGCTCAAAGAGCCCCCTTAGGAAGATGACCAGTCCTCCAGGCAGTAAGATCTGCACAGCTTTGTGCTCAGCTGATCAGTGGTGCTGCAGCCCTGACAGCCTGCTTGGCTCTCGTATCAGAAACAGCCAGCTTGACTTGATTTCCTTAACTTGCTCACAGTTCTCTCTCTTGCTGCTTTGTAAGGCTGATGGAGCCTGCTCCAAGTTTGCAGCAGCCTGGAAGCTGCTCAGAGCTTTTCGTTTCATTTGATATTTCTGTCAAGCACTTGTCTTCAAAGGGAACCTCAATTACTTCAAATCAGACTGACAGTTTGCATGAAACACATCTGTGAGTCCTATGCCTCTGACTCACATCCTGCCTTTGTTCACTATTAACCCTGCTGTTACTTGGCTTTTCTTTTTATTTCTACCTTTCTTGTGACTACCTGTAACTCAGCAGTGAGCCAGGGAGGACACTGATCTGGGACTAACACTGTGAGCATGTTGACATACTGTGTGACAAGTGTACGTCAAAATCAGAGAGAGGTCGTAGGACTTAACCACTTATTAACAGAATATTGGCTGCACAACGCAGCATGGGGCAGGGATGACCCTGGCAGTGCATTTCCAGGGAAAAAAAAGCCCAAAAGAGAGGCCCATGGGAGTCACCTCGTTGTCTCTGTGCACATCTGGTGATGTTTTTGCTGTACAGCTCTTTCTGGGATGTTACTGGGCTGCCTCTCCACTTGGGTGCTGCTCAGCCAGAAAAGCACAGCTTCATGGAGCCAGGGTGTGAGGGAGGAGGCAAACCATGCTCTGCCTGAAGAGGGAATATTCCTGCTTCTCATCCACAGGGTAATTTCAGGCTACGTTAGGCAGCATATAACACTTTTCACACAAATATTTACTAAGGGATGACTAAGGTGATAGTATTAGCATATCTCTTACTGGCTCACAACTGTTTCTATTCCCACACTGACCTCCTTAAGAGAGAATCTATACCTTCTGCATGTTTCATTTACAGCAAAATCATTTTGCTTCTCTCTGCTATGTATAATATGGGGAAATGGCATTTCCTAGGATTGCTACACAATGCTTCTTTCATATTAAGGAGTCTCTAAATGGAGAAAGTGACTTTTAGCAATTACCTCAGTAGCAAAGTAATATACATGAGATAACAAGCTAACACCTGTTATCAAATCAGCTACTAGACATGGAGAAGGAATCATGTATCTGGAATGTTTCTTGTTCTTCCCAGCTGCAATCTTGGTCTGATATCTGTTTCCTGTCTTTTGTACAACATTTTTAGGTGCCTGGGCTAAAGCCTCACAGGTGGCAGCACATCTTTCGCTGTGACCAAAGGTTAAACTGGCAAGACAGAAGAGGGCCAGACTCAGGGACGTTCTGCAGTCACACCATAAGAACAGAAGCAACCCATGAAGAAGGAAGGTCAATTTACCCATGATATAAATGAGGCTGAACTCAACTCACCATATAGTGGGTGGAAATTTAAAATTATGCATTTCGGGAATTCAACGCAAGTATGACACCAGTGGTTGAAGTCTACCTTACCCACCACATTTTCTGCTAGGCACCATACCTCAGGAAACATTGTAGAGGACCCAGAGCACAATGGCAATGATCATAGACTTGGCAATAGTGACTGAAAGTCACAATTGGAAGAATGAGTACAGGTAATCTGGAGAAGAAAAGATTATGGTATAAATGATAGTATTTTTAAATATGTGGGAAAAAATTTAGAGAGAAATCTAAAAAATTTTCCCTGGTGCATTGAATGAAAAAGGAGGAAAATGTTCTTCATTTTTAGTAAAGAAAATTTAGATTGGAACTTTCTATCTATAGGAATTTTTAACTAAGAAGACTAGAAATGCTGGCATAGCCAGACTTTGCAGAACAGATTGCACGAACAACTATAAAAGATGGCAAACATTACTTGATCTTGCCTCAGTGAGAAAGCAAGACCCAGTGATCTCTTTGAAATACCACAGAACATTTTTCACTTATTCAGTAATGTCTTACTAAACAAATATTATATTCTAAATAAACAAATATTAAATTACCAAAGACAGCATTGCTAGCAGCAGTAATTTTTTTTCCCAGCAAACATATGTAGTGCTGAACCATACTTATAAACATTGCAGACTAGAAAATGATAAACTGAGAGCAGATTTTTGTTTCCACATGTGTTTCCATATGTGAAGGTCAGTTGTTCATTCACCTGTTTTCCCCAGCAGCTATGTCTGCTGTAAATTAACCCCATAGATTACTTTCTCATAAGAAAAAGATACAAAGAAGAGAATAAGTCAATGTCCAGTCATTGCTTTCTCTTGAATATTTCATAAATACATATTCCAAAGGCTTTCTAGAGTTCTGGGAGCTTGAGCAGTATTTTCACACATATGTCTTTTTGTGAAATGCATGAAGTGTGTTAGGAAGCTAAAAGCAGAATGTGTACATGGTGTATGATAACAGGAGGAAAGAACTAAGGAATTCCTCCTAGGCTGTGGGTGCCAATTACTGCCTGTACATCTCCATGACCTACTGATGGCTCAGTTGATAGCAATGGTGGAAAGGTTTCAAGCAAAGCAAATAATTCCTTGTGCATTTCTCAAAATTGTTGTTTCTTTGGAGATGTCTTTAAAAAAAAAGGCACCAAAGAGCTCTTTGCAGAAAGGCAACAAGAAAACAGGGCAGGGGTGATTGTTGTTATTAACTCCAGAGTTAATATACAAGATGAAGGTACAAAAAACTGGCAGCAGGATGAGAAGAGCTGCATGGCTGGGCCTGGCAGGGTGGGCTCCATGGTGGATAGCAGAGACAGTACAGGGCACCATGGTGTTCATTTTCATTCCTGCAAACCAATGCCCAGGGCACTTCAGACTACAAAAAAATTACAAATAAAAGTTGGACAACTCATCTTTTAATACTTCATATCTGGTCAAAGTACAGTCCTTACATGAAACCACAAGACAACTCTGTTCTTTGCCAGTTTTTCTTTTCTGCCTGTGGACATAAATGCTCTTTTTTTCCTTCAATGTTAACGTGGGCAGCCCATAAAATCTCCTAATCCTGGGCACGAAGAAAAAGAAAGACCAAAACAAAAAATCCTATGTAATGGTTGAGAAGACAAGTGCTGAGCCATGGCTGTGTTGTCTGCTTAGGGAAGTTCTATGTATTTGTATATTTTTCCTTATCTGTCCCATTTTGAGCAGTAGGTGGTAGCAGGATGGGAGAAAAGAGTCTGAGAGCTCAGGAGGACAGCAAGACAATTAGAATGGTGCTGATGCCACAGTAATCACAAGCCATCTCTTTTAGCCCCTCATACAGCCATGTCAGTATCACACGGTGCTGATCAAATTTAGTCTCCTCTTTGGGCCTCCAACACAGGCAGGCTGGCAAGCCAGGTATTCTGGGGCACCTGTGAGAGGGCATGGTCACTGCAGCTCACTTGTGGGCTGGGACCCACCAGGCATTGCTAACAAGAAGGGCAAACCCATAGTTTTCAACTCAAGTGTGACAAGGTTCATGGAGATGGCATATTGTACCCAGATGGAGAAATTATTTATGAAAGAAAAACATGTCAATGAAAATAGATACTGGCTCATCAAAAGGAAATCTGAAGTTCTGACACATCTTTATTCCCACAAGAAAATTTCCTCTTGATTCCCTGAGAGAATCAAGCGTTTGGCATTTGATCTTAATAGTCCTCTTCTCTATTACAGTCATGTTCATATAACTAGTGAACTGGGCTTAAAGCACAGGGCTGAATAACCCATTTCCAGGTAATAATTATAATTTGTACAGTCAAAAAGTCGTGCCTAAAATTTATTTATATGGAAGATTTCCTGAACAACTTTCTGTAATAAATGCACAAAGATCACACTCTATTCACGTAAGATTTGTAAATGAATGTGAGAAAAAACTATTTGTAATTACTTACTGCTAGGAGTTGGGCTTTCTAAGTATTCTTTGCAATTTAACAGACTCAGGCTGTGAGTGCACAGTCATAGATATTAATGGTGGGAAAGAACCAGAAAATTCTCTTTAGCTGAATACTGTTGTCCTCTCTCTTTGTGATGTACTTCCTAATAAAAAGCCACGAGGAATTTCTACAGTGTCTATGCATTCCTTTGATGCTTTGTACTTGCCCAGTTTCAAAATCTTCAGCATTGCTTTGAGCATGTCTGCTCAGCTGAAACTGTGTTAATGATAGTAGATTTTTTACTGCTTGCTGAGATTGATGCTTTCTTTGAAGGCTCCTTGCTCATTTAAATCTTTGCCTGGTAGTTAAAAAGCAGTAGTACATGCCTGTGTGACAGGCATCACTGATCTGTCTTACATCACGTGTCTCACTTTGGCTTGTTGTAAATCATAACTCACAGACAAGACACTACTAAAACTTGAGTGAATGAATGTTCAGAGAAAATCAAAATGCCAATTAGGAAATGACAAATGAAATGTGTTCTTGTTTATTCAGGATTAAAACTTCTAAAATAAATTTATTTCGGCATCTAAACCACGCGGGGGTTTTTGTCACTAAATTATTCAGAAGAAGATCTGGTAAGTCTCAGATTACTACTGATCATGACTTGTGCCTGCATGACAATAGCCCATCATCAGGCAAACAGAGTGCTGAAAGCAATGATCCAATGACTCTCTCTTGAACAAACTACCTATTTTCAGATACATATCACTGGAGAAAGCCTAAACACGGTGTTCAAGCAATACTTCACCACAAAAATTAAAATAGCAAAGAGTGGCAAGAAATACCTTACAGTATTATGTGGTGCATACAAGGAGCCTGGCCACTGCTGTATGGAGCAGCCTTCTTCCAGGGCTATCTTATTTTACTCACTGGCAGATGAGGGTGTTTCTTTTTGCTAAGCACCAGCATTGTGATTACCAGGACAAGTACAAACAGAATCGTTCAGCCAACACATTTATATCAAAGAGTTCAATCTGGGAGGTGCTCATCACCCTCTGAAGATCTTAAATATTTTTTACAGAATGAGAAAGATGAGAGAAAAGTTACCAAAGACATTACGAAAGAAAAAAAATGATAGCCTAACTTGCCCTAGATTTTACAGTACATGTCATCAGAGTAGCAACTAGCAATTCTTCTTAGCCTTTGCATCCTTTTTTTAGTTGAGAAAGAGTAAACAGCAATTAGTCCTAAATATGAATAGGTACGAGATAGCCCAGTGTCAATTACTGTCTACATAAATGCATAGAAGAATAGTGAAGAGAAATGTGGAACTTCAAAATTGGTAGTCAATTAGTAATGCTCTTTCACTTGAGTTCAGACACACTAACAGGAGCTAACACTTAACCTAGAAATGTCAGGCTAGATTAGGCGTGCACGATAGTTCAGGTGCTGATATGGAAAGGTGCTTAACACTAACTCTGAAGGATGGATCAAAATATGTACAAGAAATAGAGCATCTGTACTTTCTGTATACTGCGTGAATGTATTGCTTGGAGTCAGCTTATATGTCTTCTCTAAAGAGCACACCTGATGTTAGAAGTATCTTCATACATTTTTCACTTTTCTGCCTTCTCTGTGAGTCCTTTCTTACCTTGTCTCCTCACTGTCATCAGCAAAAGCATGAGGCAGTGCCTTTTGATCGCTACTGGAGGAGCTGCTCTAAGTGAACAATTTGCTCGACCTCTGCAACTCACCTCTGGTGTCAGTGCAAGACAACCCTGAGGGATGAAGCCTGCTCTGAATTAACACAGAATTATAGAATCATTAAGGTTGGAAAAGGCCTCTAAGATCATCAGGTTCCACCATTGCCTTGGCACTACCATGCCCACAACTAAACCATCTCCTGGAAGCACCACATCTACATGTTTTTTTAAAACACTTTCCTGGGCACCCTGTTCCAATACTTTCTTACTTTCCATTCTTACAGTTAAGACTTTTTTCAAATATCTACTCCAGTCTAATAATAATAATAACAATCAGAGAATAATCAGAGAATGCATCTGACTTGTTTAAGAGAAGTACCTGAAACAGGATTCCACCATATTTCTCTGCATTTAGAGAGCAAAAATACTGAAGACTTCCTCTCATCCCCTCCTTCCTGCAGACTTCAAACTCCTTCTCTACAACAAAGAACCCTTTGTTTTTCCTAACTAGTAGGGTGGAACATTTTACCTCAGTGTTATTCTCAGAAAAGCTCCAGGCATTAGCATACTAGGCAAAATTTTAGGCAGAATGTCTCAAATTCGGTAGGATTATAGGAGAGTGGAGGATATTTTGTAAAGCTAGCAGCCTTAATGACAATGATGACCAGCAGTGCAGACCAGCAGGTACAGAATTGTAGAGTCAAGCAGTTGGACCTGAGAATCTCACACCCAAGCTCCACACATACCAGGTTCTTCTGGTTTGGTTTGCCTTTAACTTTTAGACTAGCTCTGGTGTGATCCATCAGTTGAATGCCTGTTTCAGGCTCTCATGCCTCATGTGTCCTTCAGGAGTCCCTCTTCCAGTTCAGATTCATGCAGAAGGAATCCAGATCATGTACCTGGAGGTGCCTCCCTGATGTTAACCCCAGCACAACAAACTGGTGTGGCTGAGAGGTGTCTTGTAAAAGTCAACTCTCATCAGAAATTAAACCCGAACGTAAATGCGTGGTATCAGTACAAAGGGTATTATTGCAGGAACTATACTGAGGTTTAACCACCAAATGCTTTCCTGTTCCCATGGCTTCTGCATAAACTGGTGCTAATGTTTCCCTATGTCCACTCTTCAGAGTGACATGACTGATGAACAGAAGAGAGAAATGTCCAAACAGGAACAGCAATGACTTAGCCCTCAGTTCAGAACAACCGACAAATGAAAACAAAAGTCCTAAAGTTGACAGGTAAGAGAAAAGTGGGAAGGCAGCAAATGCCTTGCTCTAGAAAGGGAGTAAATTACAGTCTATTTGATGAATAAAGGTGAATCATAGTAAGGTCAGTGAGGGAAGCATTAAAATTACTCTCAGTTGAAAGATATTGCTAATAAATTTAACTTGAGCACAGTCCATGTGATAACATCAGAAATGAAATGGAAGATCTACTTCAGGAACAGGGCAGCCTTGCAGACCATAAGGCTCACTAAGTTGCCAGCTGGCATTCCTAAAGCCATTGTACCTATAAAAACCCAACCAATAAAGTCTAACTTGATTCTCCTTTTTTAAAAATTTTATTCATTTTTCTCCTTTACTTTTCACTAGGATTATTGTTCAGTTTGAATTGCTCATTTAAAAATTACTGATCCACAGAGATCAGCTGATGCTACCTCAGGTCAAAATGCAAAGCAGCTCCTGCCTTGCATCCTCTCTAATATATGCTGCATGTGTTGGCTTTGAGAATTAGGTTCCTCCTGAATTGCACCCCAAAATACTGTCTGTGTGTAACTGTCCAGAGAATAGGCATATGTGATGCAGATCCATGCTGTTAGAAGTATTAAGTAGCTAGCAAAATATTAGGGTTTACTTTGAACTAACATGGTGCACATTATAAAATCTCCACATGCTGGAAGAAAGAGTAAATCCTCTGTGGTTTACTCATTAATATTTATAGGATTATTCAGCCCATTGTGTAGTGAATAACCAAATGCATTCTGATGTAAACCAGCCCAGCTCCTGTGTTTATATTGTCTGTCTGATGGAACACAATAACAAAACATTATTTCATTTTCAAATTTCTACTTGAGCTCCTTAAAGCACCTAGAATTTGAACTTGGCAATGTAAGACTGCAAATGCCCAGGGACCTGGCATCATACAGATTAGAAGTGCATGTATCCTTTGAGGACAAACTATATACTGTATAGTTTATATTCACATAAATGTGCTCTGTAAGGGCAAATCAATATTTTATAAATGTACATCCTATATTTTTGCTCCTGGTAGGGAATTCTATCACCAAGTAGAGCAAATACACAAAAGCAACTTAACTTTACAGTTTCAAAAAAGGAATAGTGCATTTGCTTTTTATTACTCTATTTTATGTTGAGAATGACTATGGCTCAGGTGTAGGCTTTGAGCTTCAATTTAACATATTCATAACTGGGGCAATTGGCAAGGTCTGCTTTTTCTGACAGATGTAAACAGTCAAGCTCAGCCCTAAATGTGTCTTGTATTTTTGTATTTTTTTTCTGCTTGTTCCCCAGCATTCAGTTTATTTGCTGTTGGAAGTTCTCTTTTATCAGAAAATGATGAACTGAGCCAGAGACTGAAATGCTGATTTCAGCCACAAATTAGAAACTGAAAAATAAGAGATGAAAGCAGTGGGAAAGAGAGCCTGTGCTGTGCAGATGTACTTTCATTTTCAAGAGTCTCTGTTTCCTCAAATGAAAGGCAATCTGACCAAAAAAAAAAAAAAAAGGATTAATTCGCCATGGAAATGTGCAAAACTTTTCAAGGCAAAGTCTTTGCATATGCTAAAGGCACAGATGATGTTCCCTGTAAAGCATTACTTTTATCTTTATTGTTTTGAATATGTTGGATCATAAGAATGGACACACTCCAACTGCCACTTCAAAGCTCTACAGATAATCCCACATCCCACTTGCTTTGTTTGCATATTTAATTTTGCTTAAGTAAAAGTCAAATCAAAGCTCATACATTTTTCTCTGAAAAAATTTCTGTACATCCTTCCTCAACAGTCCAACTCATCTGACCCAGGGTAAGTTACAAAGGTTCTAACTCATTTGAGGACATTTCTATTTACTGTGTCTCTTTCCCTTACTTTATGCGATAAAATGCTTCAATTTCTCACTGGATGGAAGTCATCAATCTACACCATGCTCAAAAATTCTTCCTCTCTAGATCAGGGGACTCCTAATCTGTGGAGCAGGTGTTGGTGTTAAAGCAGGAGCAGTGTTAAAGCCAGAGGAATATAACTGTTTCCGATGCATGAGACAGACATTGTCACTCAGGGGGCAATGAAGGTGTCAACAAAAGCAAGGTCAGACTCCCAAGCTGCAGGACATTTTTTGCCTATTCTGATCCCTGAGACTGAAGAACGGGGCTGAGAGCAGCCAGGCTTTGTGGGACAATGTGGTGCCTGAGGTGACTTGCCCAAGGAAGGAAAGAAATAGCTGCAATTGTAAAACATCCTCATTCAATGAAAAAACATTTCCAGGTGACAGGGAGCAGAGAAGTTCAGTGTCTCTTTATCTGCCAGTTTTCTTCATTCTCTCCTTGAAGTCTTCAGATCTCTGTTCAGGCTCTAAAGCAGACTCCAAAAGATAGAGCTCTACTGCTGCAAGTCTTTCAACCCCAAGAAAGAGCTTGAGAATATTAATATGAAAGCAAAAGAGGTGGTTTGGAAGGGTTTAAAGATCAAGAACTTTTCAATGTCATTTCTATTCAAAGTATTTCAAAGAACAAAATATAGTGAAGTTAGGAGACCTTTAAATGAATAAAGTCTTTTTTTCTGGATTAAATTATTTCCTCATATGACTTGATATGCAGGTAACTATGTAATTAGAAATAAATATATCATGATGATACTCCTTTGGTCTTTCATGAAATCTGGCACCCTACACAGCTATTGTGTGGATTTACTCCTTCTTACCAGAGGGAATACTCTTTTCATTCCCTCTCTGAAACCCTACAAAGAATTGAGTGTCTATAAACACACTGTCTATTGCAATGAGTGCTGTAGGTTCAATAAAATTGCTAGGAAATATGTCAGAATCCTGGAAAGTGCTCAGTCTAGGCTATCTTTTCCTTATTTATCGTTTCCTACATAAATTCTTTATCAGTGAGCACCTAGGGACTTTTTTCTTCACTCACATCTGCTTTACAACTGTATATTTCTATTTATTACATTGCAATTATTTCCAGTGAAAAAGGTGGTGTGTTTTAGAGGTGTTAGTTTACAATATTTTAATAAAAATGCATTACCCCCCCTATGAAAAAGAAAAATCTTGCATCAGCTATTTTCAAGCAGCACCTCTAGACTGAAACTAACAGACCAAAGGAGAAAGTACCAGTGGCTATAAAATATTCTTAGTCTGGAGGTACGAGGATCTGCCAGTTTTACATCATGAAGAAACAAGCACCTAAGAGATTACAACCTTATTTATCCTTTTTGCCTACAGACCTCCTATGGAGTCCCATATCCATCATCTGTGGACAAAATCCACAAATCATTAAAGTAAGAAGAATTTCTGAAAGGCTTAAAACCAAAAGCAAACACCTGATTCTTTCAAGTGCTCTATTACAAGAGTAAATTGGACATCCCCCCATGTTTGATAACGGAGCTGAAGAGCTTGTATGAAATTATGGGCATGGTACCAGGCAGTCATGTTCCTACGAAATTGAGTACATTTCCTCAGGAATTCCTGGTGGAGAAGTATGAATTCTCATTAATGTGGGGTTGTGTGTAATCTCACAACTGGCCAATGCAGCCTCTTTATCCTGGACAATGAAAACCAGACAGGTAGTGAGGAAAACAGGGGAAGAAGAAACAGAAAAGACCAACACAGTCCCAAAACTTTTATGACTACATCAGGCACAAACACCATGGAAATGTCCCATTTGTGATGTTGAATCACAGAAAACCCAAGCAAAAAACTCGATAGCACTCTTGCTTCCACAGAAGGCATGGCAGGAGTAAATAAAATGGGCCAAGGCACAACCCCAGCCACCGCAGCGTAATTGGTGTGTCTGGCATGGCTCACACCTCAGCACCTATGTTTTCCTCATCTCTCTCCCAGCACAGGCAAACAGGGTGGGATTGTGTGGCCAGGCTCCTGGGCATAATCCCTGAACTGTGCTGTGTCCATTATTGGTGGCCAACATGGCCTTTTCAGATTTCAGTAAAGCTTTTGAAATTATTCTGCAATGCACACTGAGTGTTCTGTAAGCATAAGGACGTCCTGCTAAAAAGTATGACCCAGAGCACTGGAGGGGAATGGCAAATTGTTCTTTTTAGGACTTTCATAATCCATTTTAGCTGCCAGTATAATGATGTGCAGATTAAAAATATTCTGAAGTATTTTGTGTTTTTTTGCCTTAGTGTCTAATGACTTAAATCATACTGTAATTAGATAAGATTGTTAGGGAAAGTTGTAGTATAACTATTATTAATTATATATAATATGAAAATATTAATATAATTACACATTGTACCATATCAATATAATTTTATAATAATATTCTAGCTTGCCTTAGAGAAAAATTCCATGGTTAGGAAAAGCAGACAAACTCTCTGGTACAAAAAGCCCTGATTAAGGTACCATCTTTACATCATTAGGTAGGATTTGCACAAGAAAATAAAAAATCTAAGGCAAAAAAAATCTTCTAATATGGAAATTTCTCAAGATAATCACTCATCTTGTTAATTATATCTATTAAACTTTCCACCTGGAAGGACCTGTCCCAGATTGTCTATTGATAAATTGTATCACTTGTTAAAGCTTGGTAGCATGGGTCTGGTATGGTCCACATTACCAGTGAACAAGATGGCACAGATAACAAGACATTTTTGAAGACTAAAATATGTTTAAATGAGGCTGCAGTTTGAGTCTGCAAACGAGCATGCTCTAAAAACAACACATGAAGCACAGACAATTTTCTTTTCTTTATAGTTGGGTTTTGGTCAAGAATCACATTGAGGGTTCATCTTCTGCTAACATGGTCAGTAAACTCACTGCCTTCCACAATACAGGGGAAGCTTCAAATGTGTGCTGAACTTGGCAGGAAAGTAGAAACTCAGTGCCCTTAAAAGTTTCTTCCAACCCAAACCATTCTCTGACTCTATGAACCTCAGAACCAATGACCCTGTGCAGGGACCATGGGACATGACACCTACATAGTCCCAGATGCTGGTCTGCATCTTGGGTGGGAAAGGGGATTTTGAAGTACATTTATTGGGGGAAGGTGAAGTAAATTACTTTAGTAAACCAATGTGCTTTCTTTTTCTTAAGAAGTAATCCTCTTCTCTATTTGAAAGTTTAAGGAATAGCAATAAAGCTGCTTTCTAAAGCAAGTTAGGTGGTCTAGGGTAGCTGTTATTGTTAATTAGGCCTAAGACCCTTTTCAGGCAGAACAAGATAAACACATGTAAAAGAAGGGAGAAATCAATAGCAGAGCCAAAAATATGCAACTACACCTTCTAGCATAGCCTCTTATGTGTGAGTTCAGTAGTGGGAAATCCCAGCACGGCACAGCTTTCTGTAACTCACTCCCACTCTTGGTCATTTGTACCCATATCAAAACATGTAGAGAGTTAATTTCAGCTGCCCAAAGCTGAAATTATGACAGCATCATAGCAGGAAAGGAAAAGATCTCACTGCACAAGTTGTAGAGAAAATAAGAAAGTAAAGCAGAGAAGTAAAGGAAATGCAAAGCTTGCAGTCCAGTTGCACTCTAGACTGAGCTGCTCCGTGGGCTGGTTTGGGGAGAGCATCTCTACATGAGGCTACTGGTAGAATCAGGAAGAGGATTCCTAGTCCCAGGAAGAGGAAAGGGAGAAGAAGTAATAATGAAACACTTGGATCTTTCCAAGGTCACTCCTGCTTGCCTAAGTAAAAACTCAGTATCCAGGGAGGCAAACTTGGCAATTCCTGGCCATTAGTAATGAGAACTACGAAGAAGATGAAATTTGTAAAAAAACCCTCCAGGCCATGACGAGGATATTTCAAACACCCACAGGACTTCACTCTTGAAAACTCTTTCTGGGACTCAGCATATTACTTAAATAAACACTCAAGCTGTCTGGTATAATTAACCAGGATGTAACTTTAGTTTTTATGTTGATATTTATATTTTAATTTACTATTAAAATATAGTATTTTTATATTATGCATGTATGTGCGTTAAGAAATCAGGTACATTATAAGTTAAGTTAGGTAAAAATAAATTAAATACATCACAAGTAAAAATGGAAACTATCAAGAGGCTGATTAATTACCTACCACTTTTTACTGTCATTCACAATGATTATCAATTAATCTACATCACATTAATTTACATGGGAGGTAATGGAAAGTTAAGCTAGAAAGTCTCACATCACTAGGAATGATTTTCTGAAAAATCTTTACTTATAGCATAGATTCAGACAGATCCAGCAGATGTGTTTCGCAACACCTGATTTATTCAATTATCGTTCTCAGACTAACATCAGCATTATGGAACAACACCATTTTTCATTATTTTTCTCCTTCCCTGGGGACAATTGTTTCAACTGAAGCTTTCTATATGGGTGAGAAGAAATGAAATTTGCTTCTCAGGCTTCTACTTTAAGATGATTTTGTCCTTTTGGAACAGTTACTGGCACCATATAAAAACTTACAAACTGAAAGTAATTTACATCAATCTCCCTTTCAAGACCACTCACAATCTTACGTATTTGGATCATATTCAAAACACAGCAAAGAAATGCCTCAAGCACCCATTTCACTCAGCGTCTACCTATTCTGAACCTTCAGAGGACAAAAAAATCCTTATAGTGACTTATTCCTAGACATAACCTCACTCTTGTCCTTCTCATCTGTTTGTTGCTTTTCTTTTGATGACAAGACTCACTTCTTTTGTTCTATAAAAGTGTATTAAAAATGTCTAACTTAAGAAACTTAGCCAACCCCTGAAAACTTCAAACTAAAAAAAAAAAGGCAAATTCCCTGGTTAACTCTATGTAAATTATTACTGTCATATTGTAAAGCATCACTTCTTGGGTTTCTATCAACATGCAGCTTGACTGCACTCATGTACAAACTTTCTATTAGCCTCTCTTGCAGTGGCACCCAAACTCTGCTCCCTGGTGCCTTGTCTTGTGGGCTGTAATTCCTCCCTGCTTTCCTCCCTCCCCCACGGAGCTGCTCACACACCTGATCCGTGAATGAGGAGTGTTGTGGCAGCCATCTCCTTTGGCAGGCTCAGCAGCAGCAGCAGAACAAGGCTGCCATCACCACTGCAGCTCAGTGCCTTTCCCCACACAATGTGTCCCAGGATTTTGCACAAACTGGGCTGTTTCCATGCCCAGCACCTTCCACGGGGGAACTGAGAGGAGATAAGGGAGGATTTATAGAAAAGGATGAAACAATCCCTTAACAAGTCCACCATGCCCTGTGGTCAAACATGTCACCAGCACGAGTACAACATGGGAAAGCACATCCTGAGCTAGACCTCACACCTTCTGCTGGGATTCACTGCTCTGCTTTGAAGAATATAAAGGAAACAGTTACATTTTTTTTTAACAGTTTCCATTATACCAACTAGCAAGGCAAAGATGGTCACAAGATGAGCAGATTTATTAGAGAACTTGGGCCAGAAGACTTAGGTGTAAAAGCCATGAAGGCAACATTTGCAGAACATAGGGCTTTTAAAACTTACTCTGCACTGCAATCTCATTGTATCAAAATATATTTTCCTAGAGAACCTCATCTGTCTTTCTGTGAGTAGTTCTGAGAGCAAGTAGTTCTATGAGCTCATATGCACCTTGACTTCCTTCCTCAGTGAAAATCAAATAATTTCCTCAAATCTTGAGGGTATGGGTTGCTTCACTTCTTGTTCAGTGAAATCCTCCCCCTGGCTTCTCCTATTTCCCTAGGGAAAAACAGAGAGCATTGCAAATCACTGGGGACTGCATTTGGGAGAAAAGAAAAATTCTTTCTGCAGTCCAGTCACATTCAGGCAACAAATTTTAATGGAAGAGCTAGGCTGTGGATTTAGCACATGATTAAAAGAAAAATGTCCTGTCAGTGGAAGCTCACACAGAGATGGGTTTTAATCAGTGGAGATTTCCCCCCCCCCCATATAAGAAAGTCTGGGCACATGGGTATCAACTACAATATGCAGAAAGAATCATGCTGCTGAGCATGAGTGAGCACACATTTATTGCTGTTAGGCTCATCAAGACTGCAGTGGGAGGCTCACCTCTGGTTTGCCTGTGTCTTTTACACTACATGTACAGGCTAAGGAATCAGTAAAATAGCAAAATACCTTTTCTTAAAATTATATATGCATGTAAAATCAATTAGAGAACTGTGTTCTTTGGAAAAAAAAAAAGCAGCAAAGTCAAGCCAATCCTGACCTGTCAATCACCATTTGAACTCTTAGCCTAGAGGAGTTAATTTCCTTGGCTGGTTTATCAACTTCACAGCTGGAGCAGACTTGATGCAGCAGAGCTCTTGGTACTGAACTGTAGCTTGGCAGAAAGGTACAAATTTTATTCCACCTTCTGAGTAACCTATCATGCACTGATTCCCACAGGCTGCTGAAAGCTCATGAGTGTCCTGAGAGGCATGAAAACAAATCTCTTAGGAAACAATGTGCTCTGGGTTTCTGCATTTCCAGGACCCTTGGTGTCCCAGTAGCTCATCAAAGAGTTAATGACTGACAACAATACAGTCAAGAAAATATCCCTAAAGTTCAAAGCGAATACTGCTTTCACTTTTTTTAAATGAAGAATGTTTGATTTCTGTGTTCTTTAAAAAAATGTTTAGATTGACAAACTGATACATTTTTCACTTTATTCTCTTATAATTTCCAAATGCCTAGTTCAACATTCAGCATTCTGCTCAGCTCTAAAGGTAGCATGTAGGCATACAAGTTTGCTGAGGCACTTTAACCTGTCTTTACCTCTTTAACCACCTCTTCTGCTCATTTGCAGAGATACTTGTATTGGAATCTGTGATCACCGTGTTTACTTGCACTGGGCTGCTGCAGTTCCCTGCTCAGTGCTAGATCAGGGGAACTCCAGAAATGCAGTTAAATGAAGGAAATTAATTGTAATGCAAGTATCTATCTGAGAATTACAGTAACCAAGTTGCAGACATTTAGTCTATTCCACTGCTTCTGCCATGGGCGTGGCACTTAGGGGTAGAGGTTGAAGGCGGGAAATCAACTATTTTCCAAATCTCCCATTTACTTCCAGTTCTTCTTCATAATTTGCACAGAAATATTAATGAGCTCCATAAAAATTAAAATAAAAAAATCAGGTTTTATTTTTACTATAAATATTTGTGTGTAAATAAAACTATTTCAGAATTCCTGCACAGACTTTCACCAACACTTTTGACAATACAAAAATTGTCACAGTAATTTTCATGTAAAATGGCAAGCAACTCTATATCAAGGACTAGAAAATATGTAGAACAATTAAGTTTCTCATTTAGATTAACTATCAAGGTGAAGTCACTACTATACTAATGCTTGAACTGTTGTCTGCCTCCCCTCAACCTCAGCCAGCTCTGGTGCAGAAGTTGGCCATGTCTTTTTCACAAATCCTCATCATAACAGTTAATGAATGAGAATGTAAATAGTTATAATATCAATGTTTTCAGTTCCTTTTAAATGAGCTGCTTGAAAAAGCAGATGTCCCTGGGTTGACAACTGAGATGAAAAACCACAGATTTATCTTGATCCTGTCTCACATAGTTGCTTCATTGACCCAGACTGGTAATTAGACAAATATACTTGTGTCTTTTACTATCTACACACTACCATGAGTAATGAGGTCTAACTAAATTTAGCAAGAAAGGACAAGGCCAGTTCTAGAATGTTAGTGCAGATACAGTCTCTCACTATTTTTCTTTATCTTGGTTATACTTTTTTTAACACTGAAGGCTTGTTAATGGCAAAGGTGAAGTGGGTTGTATGCATCCCTGAACCAATACTGCAAACAGTGGAAGAATGGCACAAGACATAGATCATGACACAAAAACAACGACACAAGTAAAACAAAACACTGGAAGTAATGTCAAAAGCCCGTTTCAGAGACTTACAACTCTTTTGTAATATTGCTCAGGCTGACAAAATTCTTCTGATTTCCAATAATCTGGTCATCTCACTAAACTTACTAATGAATAATGTTTACAATTTACAACTTACAACTAATAATGTTGTGAGAAGCCAACAGTTCACCTTAACTGTCTATTTACACGGACAAGTGACAAGTGTTCCTGGCTATTTTTGGTTTTATTGTTGTTGTGATGATGATGATTATGATGAACAGGCATATCTTTCATACCCTTTTTTGAAGTAATGTTGGAGTTCAGCTCTGCAGACAATGAAAAAAGTTAATTTTCCACACCACTTGTGGAATTGTTTATCATGAAAAAGAAGACCTAAACTGTTTTCTAAACCAAAAAATGTGGAAAGGGTGCAAACTAAAATTAAAGAAAATATGGAATACCTTCAGGACAAGTATATTTTACTCATGTGCCATTCCTGTAGCCCTTAACTCTAAATTACCTCATGCTTTTCTATCACACATTGATGTTGACTGGCTTTCTTAATCAATCACATGTCACTCAAGGAAACAGAACAAGGAACCTGCCCGAGCACTGGTGTCAGCCCCTACAGGGATTTTCTTTGGAGAACAACATATATGATATGCTTCCTAGCATTTTTTCCTGTCCAATTATAAAAATAGCAGGGCCATAACTAATGGGAAAAAAGGGGCTGCTGCAGTGCCCTAGAGGAGTCTCATTATATATTGATATAATTAGGCCTTTTGTTACATTTAAATGAATATGAACCAAACTGAAGGCAGGGGCAAAAGCTGCTTTGCAACCTCTTTGGAGCAATTCCTAGAGCTTTCTCAATGGCATAGAGAAGGAAATCTAAATATAGGGGACAGAGGAAGAGCCATCCAAATCAACCCAAAAAGCATTCAGATTAATGGGTCAGTAGTAAAAGCTTGGTCAATGACCTGAAATATATTAAGCCACTCCAACACTGCCCATAATCTTAGTCTCTCCATAGCTCAGTAGTCATGTTTCCCTTGATTAATTATTTATACAAGATTCATAACCTCCATTTTAATGCCTGTTGTGCTAAATATCTTTTAAAATTAAATTTTATTTATCTCTGATGAAAAAAACCACTTAAGTCTACCGAATGACATAATTAATTATTATATCAAATAATCAACATTTGTCAGATTCTTTGAAAACAGCAGAGCAGAAATAATTCACAAAGCAAGACAATTGCATGGAGTCAGTATAAGGCACTGACCGGGGACAGATATTCAGAAATTAAGTCAGACCCTTGTTTATAATTTCCCTATGGACATGATGCTTGTGTGTACTAAAGAGAAGAACAGAGATGAAAAACATCAGAGAACTGTGAGGAAAAAGTAAGAGGAATAGAGTCCCCACAAACAAAGAGGATGCAATGATCTTTATGACACAGATTATTTTATTATTATGAATAATAATAATAATAATAATGAAAACAAAATTTTTGAAATCATCATGCCTGGTTAATTAAAACAGGATAACTCTGAAAATGTATGGATGACAAATCTAAGAATAATAACAAGTAGATTTTAAATATCAATAGTTATGAATCTTTTGGGCAGGTAGGGACCATTTTTATAGAAAATCAGGTAAGAGCTAGAAATTCTATTTTTTTCTCTCAGCATAAGATACCTCAGCAAGGGGAAGTGCAACACGGGAAGCACAGTCTCGTGCACTGAACTATGGTAGGGGCCACCCAGTTTGGGGGAAAGGATTTTGGCAGAAAAAGACTTGGGGGTCATGGTGAACATCAGGCTGAAAATGTGTCAGCAATTCATCCTTGCCTCTTAGAAGGCAACTGATACCCTGGGCTGCATTAGGCAAGGGACTGCCAGAGATGAAGGGAGGTGATCCTGCCCCTCTGCTCAGCACTGCTGAGGCCTCACCTGCAGTGCTGGGTCTGGGTCTGAATGGGGGGGGGCATGAGGATGGAGCCAGGCTCTTCTCAGTGGTGCCCAGTGCCAGAACCAGGGGCAACGGGCACAAACTGGAACACAGGAGGTTCCCTCAGAACGCCAGAGAACACTTTTTCAGTGGGAGGGTTATCAAGCCCAGGCACAGGTTGCTCAGGGAGATTGTGGAGTCTCTCTCTTTGGAGATGTTCAAAAGCTGCTGGAAACACAGTCCTGGGAAGGTTGCTCCAGGTGGACCCAGCTAAGAGTGAGAGAGGCTGGATCAGATGACCTCCAGAGGTCTCTTCCCACCTCAACCCTTCTGTGTGATTTTGTGATACAGAGGTTGCAATTTTTCTACTGGTGGTAGACACGTTACTGAGCATTCAGACACTATATTTAAAGCTGCTTTAGAAGCCTGTTGCTCTTTGGGAAAACACACATTACTTGAGAAAAGTACTGGGGAGACATCTTTTTGGGACATCCACTTCAGCAGACAGTGACTCTGCTCACAGTGACCACAGTATCCAGTTCCCAATTTGGCTACCAAGAGTGCTACTTCTTATACTTCTGATATTACAACTTCATTATATTTTGTAGAAATAATTTTCTAATAAAATTTTCTATTTTAATGTATATTTTGTGATTGGCAGTGCATGTGATAAGCTATTCACCACTGATAACTTTACCTTAGGCAGGTATGCTCACTGCTCTCTACTTCACTATGGAAAAATTTCAATATTCCTAATCTCCCTATATTACATCCTTGTCTGGATTTATAGAAGACTCTGCAAGATAGAGTTTGGGAGTTTTTTTGTGGCTGTTCCTCCTCTGTAGGTCCAGCAGGCAGCCTGAGTGTTACAATAATTGACACTTATGGGATGCAACAGATGGACCTCTGCAAAATAAACCAGAAGCTGCCTTCAAAATATCCTGAATTTGCATCAACGTGCTGAAGAGCTTCAATATTTTGCATGTTTTTAGACTTAGAGTTTTCACTTTCTTTGCTTCCCTGCTTCTCTCAGTGGTCTAGATTTTAAGTTATTGTTCTACACCATGATAAGAATGGGAGGAAAGGTAACTTCACCCTGTGCAACGCTGCACTGAAAGAAAGTAACATTTTTCTTGGCTCAGAATCATCTGATTGTGTGTCAGCTGACAATGTGTCAGCCCATTGCTGTGCCAAAATTTATTAATTTTGCTTCTTCAGCACTGATGAAGTTATGTGGCTGCTAACTCCAGAGTTAGCACAGTGAACCCTGGCTTGGGGCTTTCTGCTGCACCGTGTTAATGTCATATTATGCTCTGGGTCTAATAAAAATCTCTCTGCAATAACTTTGAGAACTTTTTAATGTTCAGGCTATTGAAGCCAGAGTGTACTTGGCATTTAATACTCTCAGTGTGCATTATCTATTTTTAAATAACAACAAAAATTGTACAAGTGTCTTTCTCAAAGATGTTATGTTGTCACCTTTTTGACTGCATTATTAATTTCTTCTCTGAAAAGTGGGGTTTCTGTAATGATGATCTGCCTTGCATTTTAAAGGTTTTGTGCAGAAAAATTTACCAGCAAAATAAAATATATTATGCCCTACATCAAATAAATATAGACTTTAAATAGAAAATTTAACTATAATTATTTTTTACTATTAATTGTATCCTATTCTCTCATGCATCTCTTGATTCTCCCCCAATTTAAAGAAATGTTTAGCACCTTCAATTACCAATGACTTAAATAGGCTCCCAGAATCAAAATGAGATGCAAAGTTACTGTTTCATCAATAAAAATATTTTTTAGAAACAACTACAAAGCAGATATAAAAATAGCTTTACTGTGTTAAAATTAAATAAATGACAGTCAAGCCTATTCCCTGAAGCAGGGTTTAATGTAGTCATGGCTTCAGCATTCTGTGCATATAAAGACCTTTATACCAGTTAAAAAAAACCCCAAAAATAAAGTCACCTTTCAAAACCGCTGCTAGTGAGTTATGTATCTCGACAGGTATCCAATACTTACCCCCAGAGGTATTTCTTCTTTCAGAGGTTCTAACTCTCTACCAAGAAGTGTTTGCATTCCCAGTAATTTGGACAAGGGTTAGCATGATAAAATGATTTGCTATGCCAATAAAGTTTTTTGTTACACTGTAAAATGGTTTGTTACGCTACTACTGCTACATAAAAATGTTATGAAAATTAAGTAGGTTGTAAGGTCCAAAAAGGAATAGTCTGCTTTTGGGACTTGCTACTAGGAAAAGGTAAAAAGAATGATCTTATGATCTACAGTTCCCCAGTCCTTTGAAAAGACAGCCTAAATGACCTTTTAACTAACAATTGAAATTGGTACCCCAATTAGGAAAGCCGTTATGCATCCAAAATGCATGGGAACTTCCTCAAGTCAGTATTATTCAGAAAATGGAAGGAAACTGCAAATTATTTGATAATATAGGTGGTGACTCCTGTCCTGTGTGGCAGTACATGAAACAAGCCTGAATTACAATTCCAAATGGAAACTGAAGTACAGATCCATGGTATGTTAATCATGACATGTCACATAGCAAGATATGCAAGATAGTAAAACTGGAGGAAAACCTTACTTTGTGTACACTATTTTATTTGTAGCATTGTGTGTATCAATCAAAGCAGAGGCAAATATTTAATTCTGAGTTGTTCCTTATAAGTTCCTGTCACATTTTTAATTTTCAATTTAATTAAAATTTTGAAATTTCTTCAGAAAGGGAAGGCCAGTTACAGCTTACACTTTATAATTATTACAGAATTCTATATTTTTTCATTTTCATCTTTAATTTATATATATTACTGTGTTTATTCTAATATTCTAATATTAATAGTTGTGTTCCTGCCATTTGAACTGTACTGCACTGATAAGTGCAGAAGAAAACACTTCCTGTGATCAGCAACCAGCTGTATTTCCATTGAATCCTGAATTTGTCGATAATCACAAAAAATACTTGAACAAATTTTAACATATACATTTTTGCTGCCTGACTGAAGAATGGTCAGGAGAAGGCTTGTGAAGGTCTTGTGATGTCCCTGATGCCTGAGAAGCTGACAGACCAGGATAAGTCACAGATCTTGTGACTAAAAGTAGTGGCAGGGAAAAAGCACTTGGCATCTTACAAAAGGCATTTACTACTGGAGAGGAATTATCTTGAACTTTCAGATTGATTTCTTTCCTTTTGAAAGAGAAGTGTCTTTATGCTGAAGAAATGCAAAAATTGAAATCTAAAAATAATTTTAAATTAACCAGTGAGATTTATTCCGAAGATGTCATTTATTTTGCAAGTAAATATATAAGTAATTATATAAATGTAATATAACCAACTGGTATAAACCAGTTGGTTAGTAAAACAGCTTGAAATACTGAGCAGACCAGAAATATGCATCCCTTCTGGCTGCTCAGACCAGGTAGCTCGCCTGACTAGCAGGTGTGGACTGCAGACTGCTCCTCTTTTCCCACTCTCCAACAAGCCCTGGTGGCCATGGTTTGGACCATGAGCCACT
This sequence comes from Chaetops frenatus, assembly GCA_013400775.1. NCBI lineage: Eukaryota > Metazoa > Chordata > Aves > Passeriformes > Picathartidae > Chaetops > Chaetops frenatus. The sequence goes on along the minus strand of VZTR01008196.1, from coordinate 30,713 downwards.
ACTATTTATGTTCTCAAAATAGGTCTGGACATCTGGGGTGATCAATCCTATGTGCAACCACTTGGAGTCAGATGATTGCAATGCACTACACACAACTATGAAGAGAAAGAGCTCAAGCAGCCAACAGACTGAGGAAAAACTGTGGCCAAGACTGGGCTGTTGCTCCCAAAGCAACTTATCGAGTCCCAGCGCTTCCCTGCACTGAAAGCTTTTATAGCAACTTCTTGTAACTCTATTTTTTGACTGGTGTTGCAACAAATGTGGACAATGGACATAGAGTATTCTGATAATACAGAGTACAAGGAGAGAAAAAATAACATGGCTAAATATAAACGCATGCTTCAATCACTAATATTTTTCTGACTTTTTTTAAGGTTAATCCATAGCTGAGTCTGGGAAGAAACTTAGCTGCATATCATGTAAAATATGTTTACAATCAGGGCTGAATAAATGGCTTCATTGATTGTGAACTTCTGAAAGGTTTAGACAAATTAATTTTGGACAAGTCTGCTTTCCTTTGCTCTACATATTTCAGTGAATGAAAGCCAAGGACTCAAGTTAATTGCCAGCAATGGCCAGAATAGGTACTACGCCTGTACAGAGCTTCAAGAGATATAAGGAAAGAAAAGAACAGTGCACATTTTAATAACTTGTGTATAATTCTCTAATTCAAAACACAATTAAAAACCTCTGCAGCTACCCATCAGCCACAACATCCCCTTTCCAGGACATGCAACAGCAGCAGGCTGCGTGAGAAAGGACTGATGGAACCCCGGTAGGAGAAGAAGCGTGAACTTACGGAGAGGAGTATTTGGATAGCGCTGTGAATGACCTCTAGGTACTGGAAATCGATGATGCAGCCTGTCACAGAGACGTAGGAGTAATCCTCCAGGATGCCAGGGGAAGAGGGACGCACCACCCTCCGTATGCAGCCGGGCCCGTGTTCCCGCCACCAGGAGCGGTGCATCGAGATGTTAAAGGTCATGAGATCCGTTTCCTAGGACAGGGAGGGGAGAAGTCTGAACACCTCTGACTTTCTGTGACTTAAGGTAAAGAAAGGGGAAGTAAAAGATCTTTTCTATTATTAAGAGGGCAATGAGATAACTATCCTTACTCCTCGCCCCAGGAATTCTAGCATGGAAGTAGGATGGTAAAGCAAAGAGAGGAAATTGCAAACATTCATTGATTTTTTGTAGTTGCACATGGGAGCTTCTGCCTGGTATAAGAACCATCATACCAGGTACTGTACAGAACACATGTTCCCTTGGACTTACAGCCTGAAAAGCAATTTTGATGTTACTTGATTACAATGTCACTGTAGAACTATTTTTAAAAAATTATTATTATTAAAAGACAAGAGACAGTTTTACCCCATGGTACTGGAGACAATCTAGATCAACTTTACATCATATTTAATGATTTCCATAATCAGATTCAAATGAGAAGACTTTTCCAGCCAAGCACCTTTTCTTCCCTCTGCCCCTCATCCAGATTACCAGCTTCTCAGTTTAGTGAAGGAACCTACTTTCGTGAACTGATTTGGGTTTAAAATAAAAGCAGTAAGTTCACTCAAATCATCTTCCTGATCAGATATTAAACCTACTCAAGAGAGTACTGCTTGCATTGTAACTCACACAGAATTTAAAATGTCTGTACATTTTAGTAAACATCATCACACTTCTGCTTGGAGCAGTGAAAATGGCAAACCTACTAATGTACTAAAGATTTTTAAGAGCTTACCTATGGTGTAACAGGAAAATTCATTTGAATTAACAAGAGATTGAGGCATAAGTAAAATACATTGAAGCTGAATGGATACCATTTAAATGTAAAAAAATCCCAACCCTTCTCACTGGAGATAAATGAGAGTTGAGTTATATTAATACTTTAAATAATTAATTCAGATTTATGTTTCCATGTTTCCCATCATCAACTCCAGGTAAAAATTGTCTACAAAATTGTCAGCCAAATGCCCACAAAATATCCCTGGCTTCAATACATGACAGTTTGTGAGCACTGCCATGACTCCAGTTTGTCCTTTGCATCCCACAAATACATCCTGTGTGTGGCCATTTACTTCCACCCTGACCAAAGGGATATTCTGTGCAGATTCCAGTTCCAGAAGTAGTTCATTTGTTATTTTCCTTCGTTAAATGCCTTTATTCTGGCCACACCTGAAAATTAACAAGGGAATTAAATCCTGCCATCCTAACTATATCCTAATTATCAGTAAGAAATCTGCTTTTGCAATCTTCTCTTTCTGATTCCACAGCTACTTTATCCTTTAATGCAGGGTTGCTAGAGCATTATTTCCAGTTGATGAGGCATTTGTCTTTTGACTTTGCATGTCAATCCTTGATACTGGCTTAGAAAATTTTCAGCTGCAACATGAAAACAACTTGTGAAATCAGAAGCTGACAGACAACTCAGTTTAAAGAAAATATAATCACTAATACAGAGTCACAGGGAACAGCCAGGGTTTTCTTTGTACAGCAATGCCAGAGATTGCACAGTGTTATCAAGTGCTTTTAAAAATTGTCAACTCTAAGAAATACCAGTTGTCAAGCAGCACACACATATTCAATCCAACCTATTTCAGAAGCTCTTTGTTGAGAAGGAATATGGATTGGTGGGTTAGTGTGTATCAACTATAGTGATGTAACACTTTGTTATCACAATGTGGGAATAAGTTGTGATGTCCATGGTGTTGGTGTCACAGTTTTCTTTGCTCTTAAGGGTTTATTTAGCTTTTTTTGGTTTTCTGTCTTCATGTTTCTAAAATTATACCCTATTACAGTGTTTGTACTTGGCTAGTTCACAGCCAGTGACAAAATTCCATAGGGAAATAGCTTGATAAATTTTGCCAACATATGCAAAATCTAAGATTTTTGCATGTGAACAGTACAAACATCTTATAAATAAAAGCTTTAATTTCTGGAATACTGTTATGTTTGGCTTTTGGGGTGATTAAAAAAAATTGTTTACTTGATGGTCATGTTCATGTTTCAAGGCTGCTAGTGATTCAGGTAAGAAGGAAACAGCAAAAAACCCCCAAAGAAAAGTCATCACAGCACTTGCTACCTATTTAAAACTAAATTCTTATTCAGAAATTCTGGATAAAGGCTGTAAGAGGAGATTTTCATAATTACTTTTCACTTTGTGTGTTACATCCTGAGCTCTCAAAGCAGATAAAAGCAGATAATGACAGCCCAGCAAGGATCAGTCTTAGAAATGCAAACAAAACCACTTGGTGCATTAGCTTGACCTCTGAAATGCTGCTTCACAAAATGGCAGCCATAAGCTGTTCAAGCTGATAAATGTTAAGCTGCCAATCAATAAAAGGAAGCCTGACAACAGGAAAAAATAAATTTTTACCTTTTTTTAGCAGCTGAAACACTTCTCTCTAACTACTTGCAGATTCTTAATCCGTAAAGTGAGTCAAATGTACCAAGCACTAAAAAAATTAACCTGTATCTTTAGAGTCATTTACAGAGCCATAGAAAATTCAAAGGCTCTTTGCTGGGATATACAGGTTTTAAATATCAGTGAACTCCTGAGAGGGTTTTGGTATTTGTAAATTCACAGATCAGAAACCCTGAGCATGGTGGAAAAGCTGCTGCCCAAGTGGCTTATTTTCAGTTCTACATTTAATGAAAGTTAAGAATTTTCAGAACATACAACCAGATGCTTGAAGTTTTTTTAATAGATCATTTACTATCTTCCAATTTTTCACATGAAAAAAAAAAAAGTATAAAATGTTTAATCATCAGCAGGTGACAAATACAAATGATTATTTCTTAGAAAAATAATGCTCCTGATTCAAAGCAAGAGACTCAGTTCTAGGCTCTGTACAAGAGAAAATAAATTGTCCTTCTAACTAATCCAGTTGAGATTAATTTAACAGTTGAAATTTCAATCATGGATGGAAAATTGCTCTCTTGTGAGCATATATCTTGACCTTAATTCCACACATTAGGGGGTAAACCATACTTCCTCAGCTGGTAACCTGTCAGATGGGCACCATAAACAGAGAGAGGGCAGAACACAGGTAACAGGTCTTCCAGGAAAATTGTGGGACTTAGGGAAGTGACACAGGGAAGTGAAATTCCATCTCCTACTCCTCCCTTCTTTAGACAGCATTAAAGCAATACTCCAATCTGTGGTAAGAAGTTTGCTCCCAAGTATAGGATCAGCCCCATAATCAGACTTTACTGATGCAGACTCCCACTTAAATGTCTATGGCTTTTTAAGCCTTTAAACTATACACAGGATTTGTGTTGGCTGTCAGCTCAAGGATTAATTTTGATTATTATTGGAAATCATTGCTGTGACAGATACATTCTTTTAAGGTGAGATGTAATCCCTGTGAGTCTGAGTAATACTGTTTCTAAGTGCTTGGAGATCATCATTTATTTCATTATGTCTGCTTAAATTCTACATTTGGTTTCAAGTGGACATTTTCTATTGGGCAGGGCTTTTGAGCAACCTGATCTAGTGAAAGATGTCCCTGCCCATAGCAGGGAGGTTGGTCTAGATGATCTTTAAAGTTGCCTTCTAATCCAAACCATTCTGTGATTTTTTTAAAATTCAATTTTTTAGGTGGTGAATTTAGGTAAAGTTTAACAAATCATAGCATAAGATGGCTTATTTTAAATCTACAGAGCACTAACAGGGATGATGTTCTTTTCATTGATTTGTGTATAATTCATGCACAGTGTCTGTAACAACAGCATAAAAAATTAATGAGAAATTAGGACTACCCAAAATGACTAAAAGGAAACAAAAAAGAACAGACAGAAACTCCAGGGAGAAAACTCAATGCACCAAGATCGCCTTGCATAACAGACAAGTATTATGCTATGACATGATTACCACCACAGACAATTGTTCTTTCAGTGTATGTTTCTGCTTTATGAAACGTTATTTTATATTTCTTTCATTCCTTGTTGGTATTTAAAAATACACTCTTAGGAAAACTATAACAAAAACAGTGTGTTGAGCAGGCTGGAGGAAAAGCACTTTTTTCCTTCACAAAACAGCAGTCAACGCTTGAAGTTTTATAATAAAGTTCAAGAACACAAAGGTCTAGCAAAGCACAATGTTAGATCTCTTGACTTTATTGTTGCTTGTGTGGTACCTAGCCCTTCCTAACACTTTTCATTTTATTGATACATACTATATTGCTTATTATAAATGAACATTAGGCTGAGGCATTAAATATTCCCATTCCATTTCCTAAGTGTAACAAGGATACTCTGTTCTGACTTGCTACATATATTTGCTTTAAGCAGTGAGGAGAAAAGATTTTCAGTCAAACACCTGTTCAACAGGTAATACACTTTTATATGCACAACGCTAGGAAGGGAATCTTACATCTCCTTGTAATTCCCTACACCAAATTGTGTTTAAAATTAAGATGCAGGGGTGTTGGCAGGGACAATGGACATACACATTCCTTAGTATCTAATCTCAAGGAGACCTTAATCCTCACTAGATATAAATGATGTGTCCCAGCATTAACGAAATCCACCCTATTAGCCAAAGACTCCCATTGGCAGCATAACCTTACTTTTCCACGCTGCTTTTACTTGAAACAACAGGTTCTGATTCCACATTGCTTTGTGTGTGACCAATTACATTTCATCTCCTCTCACTACTGCTGAACAAACAAATCTGAAGGCCTGGGCATACAATACTGAAGAAGACTGAGGCCATTTCCCATTTCCAAATAGGGAAAATTGTGTCACTAGCTCCCTCATTGTCTTCATTGGGATGACAATTTTTGCATATTGACTAATTTTTTTCTCCTGTTTGTTTTTAATTTAAACTCTTGCCTCACTGTTACTCTGATGGCTTTTACCTATTTCAAGAGCTAGAGGTTGAAGGTAGCCCACTCAATAATTGTGGTAGTGGGATAGAACAATGAACCATGCTGATTCCAGGCTGCTCAGGATATAGTAAAGTCAGTATCTGCACTTCATCCTGAGCACTCTGGAGAATAAATAACATGAAGAGCATCCTTAAATTGAATGTTATGGGTTGACTCTACTGTGACTATTCATCTGTCTGAAGAGGATGTCAGACTAGACATAGCAAATTCACCTCTGTGCTAGCAACGCACACTAAACCAGAGGAATCACGTGATACATCTAAATTAATTACCACAAAAAGAGAAAATTCACAGCATCAAAATCTTCAGACACAGACCATGAGGTAAACCCAGCATCATGGGCTGAGAATGATGAAAAGAGGTACAGAGGCAAAGTAATTTTTGGTTGGTGTGATTAGAGACTCATGGTCCTCACTTACAGAGATTAGAGGTTCACACACTGTAATCATGGCATCAGACCATGACTAAAGGGAAAGATTTCCACAACTTCTGTTAGAAAGGTTTTTTTCCAAATCTAACTACACTACATTTTTTAACTATTTGCCAACAGGCTACTCTCCACATCTACAGTCCTCCAAAAAAAATGTATGACTTAAGCTTAGCAAGTACTGGCTTCTCCTTCTTTTACTACTTTTATTCCTTGAGCTATGGAGAGTATTGCCAGATTTTATTTTATTTTATTTTTTAAAAGTGAACATAATACTTTTGGAAATTTATTTGGAAATTAGGCAAATTATCTACCAACCTATAAAAATTGTTTTATTTGCTACATGCTCAGGGATCTGTATACTGTTTTCCAAAACAAACAATTTTAAAATTAGATTTACAAAACTTACTAGAAAAGTGGAATGCAGTGGAATGTCTTTAGGAAGACAGAGGGCAGGAAGTCAACAAGAGAAGCAAACTGCTTTCTTCTTCATGCAGTGTTAGTATCAGTTGCAAGAACAAATTATGAGAACCATTAAGGGGTTGTTTTTGAAACTTTTTGCCCCTGAAGATGAGGTCTGATCCTTTGCAATATTCAGGTCCATGCTTAAATCCCAGCTCCAAATCTGTTCCTTGTTTGACCTCCTTTTTATGGCAGTCTCTCTGTCTGAGGAACAGCCCAGAGAGGTAACAGAGTATGGCAGGAAAAACTTCCAACACGCAAGGAAAGAAAGGGTGAGACAGGGTGATTGTATCAATATGAGTCTTACCACTTGTCAGAAATTCAACATGAGCACAAAGAAGTCACAACTACCCTGAAAAACTGTTGTGCTCCAGTGGAGTCTGTGACATGTGATTAAGCCCAGCACTTTGTTTGCAAATGGCTCTCACCTATTCCCTCTGATGATCCAGTAGTATGAAGGATCCACAGATTTGGAGTAATGCCAAACTCTGAGCAATGCTTTGAGTTTTGAAGACTGGGAATATGACAAGGGTTTGTACAAAGCCAAGGGTTTGTGCAGATTGGTGTGTCCCCCACTCAAGCCGTACCTGATTTTGGCTGAAATGAAGAAGCAAGGCAGGACTGAAATGTAACAGAGTGAAGAATTAGAAACATCTTTGGTGAGCCATATAGAGGCACCTATACCAATGCTGCAGGAAAACTTCTCAGGCCAGAGAAATGGGAAAGGTTAAAAAAGGCTCAAAAAGCCTTAGTGTACAAAAGTGGGAAAACACAACTATGGGCCATAAAAAATTCTGTCCAAAAGGTTCATAAACTACAAGCATTTGAAAAAGGGGTTTATAACATAAAACAGTTTCAAGCCTCAGCAAGAACATTTTAACTTTGTTGTTGTTGCTGGTTTTGAGCAAAATTGCTGAGATCCTTAGTGAGTCATTCATACATTTGAAATATCACAAAATTAAAATTTGATGCCTCAAGAATAAGCTGCCACAACACTTACAGCAAACTTTTCCATACTATTTCATAATATTTACAAATATTTCTTAGTATTATTATTCTTATTTAATATTATTCTTATTTGATATTCTCATTAACACAGAAAGGGTCAGACTTAGGTGCCAGAGTACCTCACCATGTTCACAGTGTCTAAGCACTCAGCAAATACATTGCTTAAGGAAATGGAGAAGACTCTTGCACTATTGATGGGAACTGGATTTTTACACTTAAAATGGAGATGTCTGGCCTGGCTTGATCATGCTAAAAATATTCTTTATAGCCCTTTTTCTTGTACCATGGACAGTCTAATATTACAAACCTAAAACCATGGAGTTTTAGTTCTAATGTCACCAGGAAATGCAGGAAATAGAGGACAGAGTTTGTGCCAAAACCCCACATAATCCCATATGAGGAACAGATGCAATGTAGCCTCTAGCCAAAACAGGATTTAACTTTGTTATTATCCAAATAACCATATTTTGTTCACAGTGATTGTGAACAAAGCATGGGGATAAAGGCATGATTAAGAATATAATGTTGTAACAATAATACAGTTAATTTTAATATTTCTCTTCATTTCTGGTGGGTTCAGTGCTTTTGTCTGTCCATCTCAAGTACAGGAATACCAAAACATCTCTTGCTATGCAAGTAGATAAATTCTATGCTGGAAATAAACACATGAGAGACTGGGTCCTAAATTTAAAGGTCTGTCCCAGGCTCTGATGACACTAAAAGGCACCATAAAAAGACTTTTGAAAACTCACTTGAATGTTAAAATTTCTGACAAGAAAAATAACTCCTTCTTTTAAGACTAGCCAGAAAGCTACTACCTGTACCCAGGAACACTTTTAAAGATTAATAGGCCAGTTTAAGCAACTGCTGTTGTGTTCTCTGCTTTGCCTGCTCAAAGCAATGCAATTGCTCATGATATTGCCAGCTCTTGTTTTATGACAAGTCTGGTTATGTTCAGCATTCTTGCTAAAGCCTTCATTCCCAGGGACATGAAATTACAATAAGAAGTTTGTCTTGTACTGTGAAAGTGAGCTGAAAGGGAAAACTTCAAAACTCATGAGCTCTGCTGCTAGGCACTTCCACTCTGTGCTGTAATTTGCACTGTTTGCTGTTTTTCTTAAAGCTGGAATCTAGCAGGGAGGCTTCTGTATCACAAGTTCAGATCACAGCTATCCAGGGCATCACATGCCATAGTCTCTCATCTTGGACAATCATTGATCCATCAGGGTATAGGAAAGGGCCAAGTGTTTTTTAACGTTTCAACAAAGTGAATCCGAGTGCATCTGAAAAGCTTAAAAACAGTAATAAACAATACTTGTAATACCTTAAACACCTTAAAAGAGGCAATAAGAAATACTAATATATGAATCAAGCTCCATGATTCATGGAAATTTTGTAAGAAATCCTAATTTTTGTTTTAAAGTGTGTGCAAAGGGCAACGAGAAAGATGTGCTAATTCACTCCATCTTTTGAATGAACTCTATACAGCTCAATGGATAAGACTGTCTGCCACTAACAGACTGCCAAGAAGTGAGAGTACACACTACCACAGCTCTTCTGAAGACTCAATAATACAAAATGAGACTCAAAGAATGCAAAATGAGACAAGAAGCAATAAGCAGCAGAAGTTATTGGGCTGCAAGGGGTCTGTTTTCTCACTGCTTTAATTTCAAAGAAGTACAAGATGCTCTCAGAAACATGTATTTCTCATGACACTTCTGTTTCTGTATTTCTTCTCTGTGATAGCAGGTCATCATATTTTAGCCAGTCCCTCAATTTTTGTGGTGCTGTTTGCCAATGACCTTGAATTCAGCAGAGCATTGGTTTCATTTACATTCTGCTGAAGCAATGGCAGTCTCCAAAAAGAATTTGATAGTTTTTTTTTTTTTTAAACAGCAAAGACAGTCCAAAAAGAAAATTTAAGGTCAGAAGATGAAATCTGAAATCCTCCCTTTCCCAACAGAAGTGAACTACTTATGACTACGGAAAAGAGAATCTGCTGCAGCAGAACTCAGTTAATACAATTCATTTAATTATTCATTTTACACTTACTACAGTCAATAGTCCAAATTTTACGTTCCTTGAAACATTTTATACAGTTATGTAAATATATAAATATATGCATACAGTGTACTTTAGTTATGGACATACAGTATACATATATTTATATATTCATAATTATCTGTACAAATTAATGACTCAATAGTGCTTTCCCATGAACAAATGCCAACCGTGATCAAAGAGGGCAGCATTACCAATCTCCCTCAGCAGTGCATTGTACCCTGACCTTAATCAGATTCATTTAATTTGCAGCCTAATCCACCTCCAAACCTCAATAACTCTCACAGACTCTCACACAAAAGAGAGTTTTTATTTCTTCTCTCCAGTAATTTTAAGGTTTTCAGAAGACTATTTCAGAAAAAAATTCTTTTGATGAGATTAATCAAAAGTATTTGACAGTTTACAGTAACTTTTGGACAATTTCAAGTTTGCCATGCCAACGAAAATCAGTGAGGTGTTAAGCCTAATTTTTAATTTTTTTTTTTTTAATTTCGAAGAAATTTCTCACAGAAGCTACTTTAATCAATGCAGTTGACTATGATCCCCAGAAATATATTTCTAATTCAAGATGCAACTATAAAAGGCTCTGTTAACAACTTCAAGTCTAGGTGGATTACTTAATGGTCCTGTTAACAGATGTTATATAAATCTGGTCACTTTAAGAGATGCATAAAGTTGCAGGGAAGCCTAATGATCCATTCACTCTTTAACGTCACAGACTTGTCTCAAATCCTTCAGCATGCAAGTTTTAATATATTCTCCTCTAATAAATAAGAACAAAATGAGACCACAACAAAGATAAAAGAGCATATTAATATTTGAAATGATAGTTTAATTTCACTCTCAATTTTGAAATAATTTTAACAGACAAAGAGGAGATGAAAAACTTTTAGATAGAGTGAGTTTTGAATGACAGCAGGACACAACTGCAAAAGGACAAAAAATATTAACATCAGTTTACGTATTTACTGAAAGAAAAATCAAGACTACTATATAAACAGTTTTCTCAAAGATATATATATATATATATATATATGAGGAAAAAGAGAGTCAAAATATTGTCACTATCAGACATTTTTTTCTGCAAGTTGATGAGCATCTACAAATTCCAATACATTTTGGAAATCATTAAACTTTACAATATATAATAGTAATTACTAGTATCCCTAGAATTTTCACTTTGTAAGTGTTTCTATTTTTAAAACTGGTTTTAGAAGCAGTGATAAAGAATGCCAGTGTGACTACAGGAGATAGCTGAAAGCCTGAGAAGCCTACAAAGCTACAGAGTTGATTTGACAAGCATGCATGTGCATTATTTAATTTCAACAAGCATCCCATTGATATAAGGGATCTACATATATTTGCTGGATTAGGGCCAGTAGAAAAAGCAATAAGAAATATGCCCACATGTTCATACCTTTATTGTCCTTTTCCTCTCATATATTTTTACAGGCCTAATTGTGTATTTCTTGGAGATAATACAGAATTTCTTTCCAGTATAACATGTCCTATATAGGGTTGTGTGGCACACTAAGGCACAGAGGAAGGTTTTCTTGAACAAACACACACACATGAGGCCTATTTTGCTACAAAACTCTGGTGAAGTCTATGAAAACCATTCACAGGGAATTGTAGTGGATTTTAGAATTTCAACCATTGCTGGTTTTAGAATATGTCTTTAAAGGTGAATTTCCCTTCCAGTCTCCGGGCAAGGAATATGAAGAGAGTAAATGTTGTCTACATTTAGTTTATTCCTCATATGTAGCCAGCTGATGTCTGTGTGCTTGTGCTGGTTTTAGTTAATTTAGTTGTGCTGGATAAAGTTAATTTTCTTCAGAGTAGCTGGTATGGGGCTTTGTTTCGGATTTGTGCTGAAAACAGTGTTGATTACACAGGAAGGTGATTGTTATTGCTGAGCAGTGCAAGTCGTTTTCTGCTCCTCATCCCTCCCCACCAGCGAGCAGGCTGGGGGTTTGAGCTGGAAGGGGATACAGTCAGGACAGCTGAAGCAGCTGCGTGGTGCTTAGCTGCTGGCTGGAGCAACTAAGTTCCATGACAGCACTAAATAGCAGAGAGAAAGACAAATTCAGTGCTAAACTTGTCTGGGGGAGATGCTAGATAGGATAAAGCAGGGAAATTTAAAGATGTGGAGATACTAAGTAGGATGGGAGAAAGTTTCCTGCCTTTTATTGCTCCCTGGCCCCTGCAGACTTTCCCACTGCTGCTCCTTCACTAAGTACCTCTTCTCAGAGTCGCAGACTGTGCAAGGGTTTTGCTTGCTGAAGCTCTGCTGAGGGCTGTGTGGATGACAGGGGATGGGCCAGCTCTAATTGTGTGCTGGCTGGGCACAGGTTGCTCGTCTGTGGGCATCAAAGCACTGCCAGCTCAGGAGAAGGCGCCTGCAGGGAAGAACAGGAATCAGCCCTGCCCAGGAATGCTGCCTCAGTGTCCTGCATGTGGATATTGTCTAACAGGGGTAGGGATCAGGAAACACGATGGGAAAAATCTCACCAAATGCCAGCCCCTCTTGGTACTTGTAGCTAACATTCACGTCTTCACATCTATATAGCACTGCAAGTCTTTACACCTACATGCTCAGTTTTAAATCTAATTTGTGTAGTAGTGATAGATTCAACCAGCCACTGGTAATGCAGGCCCTCAGGACTTCAGACAGCTTTGGGTTGGATTGGATCCCTTTAAACGTAACTGTGGGACAGGGAAGCACACACTACTAAACCAGAGGGATTTGAGATGGCAGCACAGCTACAGAGGCACATCAACATGCACAGCTAGAAAACAAATATACCTTCACTGCCCTCCACTGAACTTTCCTTTCCTGTTTGGAATCAAAATAGATTTTATCAACTTGATACGTCCTTTTTTAAAAATACAACTACTAATGCAAACACAGAGGGCATTAAAATATCCATACACTGTAACCAGGCAGGTCTTTGCACAGCTGGCAGAAAGTTGTGGGGAGAGAGTACTTAGCTTTGCAAATTGAAAGACAAGGTAAACACAGGCAGACATCTGAACTTGGCAATCCTTTTTAAAAACTGTAGCTGTTATTTCTGATTTTTTCCCCTTTCCAACAAGAAAAGTGAGTATTATACAGTAAAGACTTATGACATGAACATCAAAAAGTAGAATTTCCAAATGGAAAAACCCACACCCCAAAAAAGTCCCTGAATGTTCACATCGTTCTGTTGAATTTTAAATGAATTTGAAATGAAGCAATTTTTCAAATGAAAATGTACTTCCAAAGTAAAAGTACTAAAACCCAGTAATTAAAAGACCATATGTCTCAAAGTTTTTCTTTGAACAGGCTGGCTTTCTCCAAAACACCTTATTTCTCAGAAAACAAACAATTTGTTCTCCCTGAAATAAAAGCCATAAAAGCCAACAAACTTTATATAAGATTCTGTCAAATAAATTCTTTGGAGTCCTGTTAGTAAAGCAAAAAGGAGGAAACATCTCTAAAAAAAAAGGTTTGCTTACACTCCCTTTAAATGCTATCACAGATGATTCTTTGGACAATCTTTGATCTCTAAGAGATTTCCTTGTGTGGATTGCACTAACTCATTAATGAAAAATAAAATTAAAAAAACAAACAAAATCCAAGCTGAACAAAAATTTCCTATTAATATAGTATCAGGAAATCACAAAGAAGGAAATCACACGTTGTGACAAGCAAAGCCTGGTCACAGAGAGGTACTTTTTCAGATAAATTATTATAATTAAATTAGCATGATTTCCACCACCATAGAAACAATTATTAATGATATGAAGGCATTATTAATGATATGAAGGCATGCCATCCTTCTTGTTGTGCTTCAGTATGGAGAATAAACCATAACAAGACAAGGAAGCTTTGTAAGGCATAAACATAATAATCATCAGTTGTGACTATACCATTTCAATAATTGAATTAAAAAATTTAATCCCTAACTCTTGCAGTAGCATTGCTGTTTAGCCCAAGCCTTTATTCCCTGTAAACTATAAGGGTAAATTGCATTTGCAGAGTGGATTAGAACTGGCTATTCACTGAAGGCCTGACTGAAGAATTCTTCTGCATATGGTACTTACAGACACTTTTAAGGAAATGAGAAAGTCTATTTCATCTGTACCTAACAGCTTCATTAGTAATCTATTAAATTCTGAGATTGATGAGTCAAGTTTCTGGGGATACTAAACAAATGACCACAGCTCATGAACAGAGCAACTGAGCATCAAACACACATTGTGCAGATGTGCTGAGTATTTGTGGTGTATTCCTAGTGGGAAATGTTGGACCTATCTTGAATGGCCAATATTCACAGGTGTATACAAAATCAGGTAAGCTTTTTTGTCTCACCCTAAATGGTTTTCATTTGTTTTCCTAAAGAAAGAACACTCACAGCATCTCAGTACATCCCAATTTCTCTCTCCTTCCCTTTGGGGCATTTTAGCACCTATGCAAATGTCTCATATATATTAACTTAACCAGAAGATTTCATTAAAATAAGAAACCAGGAAGCAAACTAAGAACCCTAGGGAAAGTTTGTCTTTTTCTGATAACAGAGAAATCATAAGAGAGATTGATGCCAATGCACAAGTATAAAATGAGGAACAATTACTTCTGCTGCTCCCACAGCCACTTACAGTACATATTTACAGGGGTTTCAACAACGTTACAACTGAGTGATTTCAAGCAATAAAATTAATACTTTTCTGGGAGAATGGCCACCAGAAATTGTGAATTGTTATCAAATTATTAAAATACATTATGTATCCGTTAAAAGTAAAAAGAAGTTTAAAAAAAAGCTTGCTCAAATGGCATGGAGAGGCACAGACTGATCTCTTCCTGCCTGCTGCATTCAGGCAGGATGTTCAGGGCTGCTGGACATAGAAAAAGTTGCTGTAAGAGCAAGAGAAGTTGAAACAAAACAGACATTGTATCAAGTGAGAGGTTCGAAATCCCAGAAATTGCTGGTGGTTGATCCAAGACCATGAGAAGAATTACCTCTTCCTGGCAGGCCTTGGTTGTTGCAATAAGGATAAGCAGCCAAAGAGCATGTTGGCATTGAGTTTTATGGGTACAGATGGATGCCTGAAGACTGGGCTGAAGAAGAATCCCAAAAATGGTTAGATAAACTGTGTTGAAACGTTGCAAGGGAGCTTCTCAGGTCTCAGCTCCTTTGTAGGTAGTCCCAGCCAAGAGGGATTGGTAGTTCCTAACTGCCTTATTGATACCTTAAGACACATGGAAAAAACAACAGAAGTCCAACCTAGAGTTTGGAAGGAAACATAGTTGGAAAAAAACAAGTAGAAAGGCTGTGAATAGACAATCAGATACAAACAGGTGATGCAATGAAGAGAGCAGAGGAAGCTGGGAAACTCACTCCCAGACCTGTAAACAATACTTGCTGTTCTAAAGTGTATATGACTTCAATTTTAGATGAAAAAGTTAAAAAAAAAAAAATCACAGTAGGAGGAAAAACAAGAAGCAGTAGGTTGGGGAAGTATAAAGCAAAGTCTTTAAAACTCCTGAAAAATAATCCACCAGGTTTCTAGACTGGCATGATCATGAGGAACTGATGAAGGAGAAAAGAGAGAATGCAAGACAGTTGAAGTGCTTAGGACTTATCTTGTTGAGCTCCACTTAAAAGCAAACACCCCTTCCTGCACAGTTTGAAGCAGGGAAGCCATCAGAAGAGTTTCCAGTCTAACTCTTGTAATATTCACTTTCAGTATAATTTCTTTCAATTCCTCATCATTTTACACAAAGCCACATGTATTGTCCTAAGGAAACCTTCTGGGTCTTCCATGTAATTATATTTTTTAGATGTATGTCTTGTTCTAGCTGTTAATTCAGCAAATATGAATAATTTATTCTTTATTGCTCTATATGCATAATACAGTCCATTTTGCATATTTTGATCTGTACAGAAAACAGCTGCAAAAATTACATAGTCACATCTGGTGAAATGCTGGTCTACTGAAACCAACATACGTTTCTGTGTTGATCCCACTGGGGCTGAAGTTTATTTCCAGATGCATTACTTTTGCTTCCATCTCTCCTTACATTTTCCACATCCTTTATTGAAACTTTGTCCTTATCTTCTAGATCCTTCTCATTCCCAACTCAGCTGCCATGCTGGAACGGTTCTCCTATCACAATTTTTGCTCCCTTAAATTTTCCCAAGTGACAAAACCAGGCACTTTTTTCTGTGCTTTTTTTTAAACCTTAAATAAAGAATAAATGAAAACAACTACTACTACTAATTATCACAGTATTTAAAAAATATTCTTCTTTAAATAAATCAGAGAATTTAATTTCTGCCATTGTCCAATATGCAAACAGACTATATAGTCATAGAAATTACTGCTCCAGAACGTGACATGAGACTGTGGCAGTATGGAACAGTATCTCCAGGAAAAAAGAAGGTTGTCTCTCTAGGATATTTCTTTTCCTCTGCCACTAAATCTGATTCTCTGCTAGAGAAAGTGGGCAATTAAAGGCACTGATGCACCAGCACTGAAATGAATGTGGGAAAGAACTTTTAGGATACCAAGAATTTTGGTGCTGGGAATGTAGTAGTCAGGGAAGAACAGCAATCAGGCATGGAATTTTTGTTTGGGAAAGCCAGTAGTAAGAGAATAAGAAACATCAACAGCTATGGGTCCTGACAGCATCAGTTGGTTAATTAGTTTCTGCAGCTGTAATATTCTAGACATTAATGCCATTGCCATTTATAGCCACAGAGTGATTATTAAAAGTTTAAGAATCTCCTGTAACTGAAGTTTAATGTGGCACATTAGACTTCCAGTCAGATAACTACTGTCATCATATTTTACAATATTGTCTATTGCCACTAATAATTCCAGGTGACTGAACTGAAAGACAGAGTGATCTCAATATGATCTTGTTAATATTTAATCCCTGCCATGTTCAGAGAAGCCTGTTGTTTTATTTTTTTGCTTTCAGCTTTCAAAATATTATGGTGGATTCATAACATTTTCACTATTTTTTTGAAGCAAAGTAGTTTAAACTAGGAAATTGTAAATATCACAAATATTTCTCCTCTTTCAGTATTTGATTTTGTAAACTGTATAAATTGCTAAATCTGAAATCGCACCAATTAATCCAAGGTCATCGCAGCCTTATTATCTGCTGCTTAGGTTGTTTTTATGTGCATTTTGGCTATCTAAGAGAAGAGGAAAGAAGCTCTAATTCATCCTTATTCTTTTGCCAGATCTTGATATCAGGCTAATGCAGTTCAATCTTTTTGTAGCTCCCTATTTCACCAGCCAAAATAATCCTTTGTAATGGAATCTCCTCTACATAATGAACTTCTCTGAGTTTGGGGTTTTTTAAACTCTTAATATTGCAAATAGGTGAGATAGGTTTATGACACAAGAGTCTCCTTGAAGGAAATCCTCAACTACTGAGTAAAGCAGGATTATTCAGACTTTTATAAAAGTTGTTTCCAAAGTACAATGAGGAGTGGCATCTCTCCCATCCTCTTTCTGCTTGTCCCTCCAGTTCTTCAGAAACATCTGAAACTGGCACCTGACAGACACAATCTGTACTGCCAGGAACATCAGTAAGATGTCACAAACAAAATGCTAGAGGCAATGTCATCATTAACTCCTCCCTCCTCAATTTAGGCATGATTTTTTTTCCCTAGAGGCACGAAATGTAAAATAGATTAGCACTTCCAGGCAGGCAGGGAAGTACCATGAGTACCATCAGCAATCACACAATTACTTCCACTGCATTACCTCTCAGACATCACAGGAAAAGCCTAAACTTTCAGTTTCCTAGCATGTGGCCTGTTTGCCCAGAGAAAAACTGTCCCATAGCAGTGGAAGAGCTCTCTTATTCTTTAAAAATGGCTACAGGTTTCCAAGGAAGAGTAAAAGTGTACTGGAAAACAGTGTTTGCCTCAGAGCTCTTTCATGAGTTAAGCTCTCAGTCCATCATCCACTGTTATCAGTACTACCAGTGATAATACAAGAGAGAAAAAAGGGTAAACACAGCAGTTAATGCTGAGAACCTCATTTTACAATGATTTCTCTGGAAATTTTCCCAGATTCCACATCTGCCCTGGCATAACAGCCTTCATTTCAGAAACTAGGTCTCACTGGAGATGCAGTGAGAACAGCTACACTTAGCCACAGTGGGTAGGCTGCTTTCCTTCTCTCCATTTGATATATTGTGCCTACAGTAGTAGGCCTTAAAAACAAAAAAGGATCCAGCTAGCCAGTGAGAACAAGAATAATGTACTTTATAAAAGCTACAGGCAGGTCCCTTTCCAGTTCCCAATATTCCAGTTGCAATACCAAGAGCAGAGTAGAAGCAGAGCCCTATGACAGAGCTTCAAAATAATTAAGATGCTTTCTTCTGTTGTCTCGGTTCTGAAATATTTTTAGATGTTTCCTGTGTTTCTGTCCTTATTTGTAATAGGGAAGTGATTGTTAAAGGTCAAGACACAAAAAATATAGTCCCTGACACTGATGCTTTGGACAATTTTTCTGTATTAAAAATACCAGATTCAATTTGATAGAATCATAGGATGGCTTGGGTTGAAAGGAACCTTAAAAGTTCATCTGGTTCCACCCTCCCTGGCATGGCCAAGGACACCTTCCACTAGACCTGGTTGCTTAAACCCTAGCCAACTTGGCCTTGAACACTACCAGGGATGGGGCATCCAAAACTTCTCTGGGAAACCTGTTGCAGTGTCTCACCACCTTCTCTTCTCCAGGCTGAACAGCCCCAACTCTCTCAGGATGTTTCCACAGGCAAGGTTCTCCAGCCCTCTGAGCATCTTCATGGTCTCCTCTGGACTCCCTGAAACAGGTCCACATCCTTGTTATGTTGGGGGTCCTAGAGGTGAACACAGAACCCTGTGTGGGGTCTTTCCCATAGAATTTAATTTTTAGAATATCTCCATTACTACTGCTCTGAATTTATAGCCAAGTAATCTTTAAAAAGTTAATACTAAAGTAAGTAATTGCATGACTTCATTAAAATCTCTGTATTTATTCCAGATAGTGAAGAGGAATCACAGCATATTTGAAGGATTTTCCTCATTTCTGACAAAACAAAAAGCAAATATTCTGTGGTGGGGTATTTCTCTCAAAATGTCAAAGGAGAAAAGGATACAAGCTATACAGATTGACTAGCTATTATTTTGACAGGTTCTTAAATTAAACTACGTAAATTTGAAAAGACTGAAAAAAGTCAGTTTCCAAGACACTTAGAGTCAACTCTTGCCTCTAAAATCAACTCTGTCTTTTCCTTCTGAGGAGGGTGAGATAAAGAAAATCTTAGTAAGAAATAAAAAACTGACAAAATTGCTTCTTTCCCAACCCACAGAACGTTTAAGGAAATCCTTGATTATTGCAGAAGGGATTTTTGTGTTTTGCAGAGGGCTATGTGAGAGTGGCCTCTCTTTTCTTTATATCATTAAAGGGGGCACTATTTCCATGGATAGCCTTTCCCGTCCTTTCTCTTCCCCTGACTCTCCCCAAAGTAACTCTTTGAATGAAAGCCCCACTTCAAAACCTTAGAAGAGTTTCTAAAAAAAAAAAACCAAAACAAACAAAACCAAAACCAATAAACCCCGAAACAAAGAAAAGACAACAAATGCTGCCATGGACACTGTAAAGCCCCATTTTTGTCTCATGGCTATTCAGTTTAAGTAGAAAATAAATTCTGTATTGGCAATAGGATTTCCTTTGTTCTGCTCTCCCATTCCTTAGTGCTTTTTGTGTTCCCCAAGGACCAGGGAACATCTTGAGGCAATCATGGGCTCAGGTGTGCTGAAAAGGTTATTCAAGTGAGCCCAAGAGCAACCACTTTCTCTTCCTTCATGCACCTTTTGTCCCTGGTAAAGCTTCAGCATGCTCATACAGTATGGGACATTATTTTTAACACATTTGAGATCTTCCTCATGTGCAGGTTCTGTGCTCTAAATGGCCCATAAGTCAGCCTTTGTAGGCTTCACTTTATTTTTCTTAAAATCTTACAGAAGACACTCAAATGTTTGTGTTACTGTAAAAACACTTAAACCCAATTCTTGCCAGGCAAAAGAGAAACAGCAAAAACACAGACAAAAAACAAAGGAAAGTAAAAGTTACCATTAGTTCAAAAACTGAGGAAGGAAAAAATTCAACATCCCTTAACTCAGCTGAAGGAAAACTGACTGCGGGTGACATAGACTGGGGACTAGGTGATTATTTGTTAACTGCTGAAGATTGAACTGTGGTAGTGGAGGCAATGAAAAGAGTTACTGTTTCTTAAAGCAGTTTCACTTAGCTCAGAGGAAGGTACGAACAGCCAAACTGGGTAGAACAAAAAAACCCAATTTGAATTGGTGACCTGGGAGTAAGGTGTGCACTGTTCCCCATATGACTTGTCACAAAAGTGATCAGTTCATTAATGACTGAGCCTTCGTGATTTAGAAGACAGACTCCAGGGTACCAAATTTTGTGACAGTATGCAAGTAATAATTATTGTTGCTACTGGATAGCAGTCCCGCCATCCCAAGCCATGATTTCTGTCTTTCCAATTACTATATATCAAACAAATAGCCATTTTTAAAGCTTTGAAATAATATTTAAATGGAAGGATGAACCAATACAGGCTTTCAACATTTTTCCCTGATAATAACCTTTTGACATTTAAATAAAAAAGTAGAGGAAGGGTTTTATGGAGGATACCAATTTCTGAGTCAACTAATAGCAAGGAGAGTGGTTCTTAAGAAAGAATCTTAAGCATCTTAGAGGCAAGAGAGACAAGAAGACAATTTTGTCCTTCCTTATCAGTTCACTGGTATAAGCTTATGCTTAATTTTACCAATTCTTACTACTTATTAGGTAAATCCAATTTGTAGAGCCATGCAGTCCATTCACCATTATCTAAATTATTTCAGTGGCACAGAGTAGGAGTTCTCTTGCAGGGTATTAAAAGGAAACTAATGAGTAGACTCTCAAGAGAATGATGCCTTAAGTGGCTACCTAGAAACAGAGACTGGACAGGAGTAAGGGAATAAAAGTGGATATTTATTTGAAGGCCTTCAAAGGCCCACCCTGGGGAGCCAGAGGCTGCTCACACACTGGACCCCAAGATGGACGATGAGCCACGAGTTCTTCACACCTTTATAGGTTTTGGTCCATTTGCATATCAGCATAAATTCACCAATAAAAACTTTAGCTAATGATGTAATTTCCCCCAGCTTACCCCCCCTTCCCAAGATGTTGGTTTACACATTTTGGGCCCAGGACAGTCTGGGTGTCCTTGGAGAGCAGGCTTGGAGAAGCTTTGTTATGTCCACCTTAACGTGAGAGAACAGCAGCCAACAGGTTCCAGGACACTTCAGAGTCACACACTGAGCACTACAGGAATTGAAAATATGAACGTTAAAATCCAAGACATCACAAAGACATCAATCTCACCTACCTTCAGTAGGTCTATACTGTTGAAAAGTTAAGTATCTCATTTCTATCCCTCCTGGAAAGTGAGATGTACCTCTAAAGGGCTCTAGGGTTGTTCCTACAAATGGGTATTTGAAAGCAGTGTGGCAAGCCTCTGGAGGATGTCTCTCCCTCTTTCTGCTGAGGGTGGAAGGAGCCCACATAATCAAGCCAGACTAGTTTGAGATGATCAATGCTCCAAAGTGTTTTGAAATGTAAATCAAGACTTTAAATCCAGCAACAGGATCTGCACTATATGCATTTACTTAATAAATGTCATTTTTTTCTACATTTAGAGGCACTGATGAGGCTGAATCCATTTATATGTGTAAGCTGTTTTCAAATCCTGGAACAGGGTGTATAATAAGGTGACTACTTCATATTTTTAAGTAACATGTTGAAAAGTTGAAATGTAGTAATTTAAGAAGCTGGCAACAGCTTGGCTTTCTTTAAATGCAGTAATCATACCAACAAATTATATTAGCATTTATTAATAATAATATTTTCCTTTAATAAACCTGTTCATTCCAAGTTGACATTTCTATCTTTTTATTTTAGTAGTGGAAAACGAATCCAATTTCCAGTATAAATAACGCTGTTAAGAGCTCTTTGGATTTTGAAAAATGTTGACAATTAGAGGATAAAGAAAAAGAGAAAGAAAATGATTAAGCAACTGAAAAGGCTGTTCTGAGGCCACATTGGAGGAGCTGGACAGGCTTAAACATTTTAACTACCAGGTACTCCAAAGCAAGACAATACATTCAAGTGAATAAACTGAGCTTGGAGACTTTACAAGAGCGTAATGGGGTCCTAAGAAAAAAAGCCAAGTGGTGTTTGGGAGCACAGGAAGAGCAGCTGGGCAACCCCACAAGGCTGCAAGTCCTCCATCCACATTGCTTTCAATAGGAGCCACTGAAGATTGGGGTAATTTGTTCCCATGAGAATAAAATGCTGAAAAAAACCCATGGAAATGTCATGCCCTCTGTAAGAGAAACTTTACAGTGCACTTTGACAGAGAAAGGGCAAAGACCCTAAATTATGTGGTATCAGGGGATGGCTGTCCTTCTGTGGAAGTGGCCAAAACATCCCCAGTTTGCAGTCTAGAGCTGGTCCAACACCAAATCTCCAGGTGTTTCAGACTGTTGCATTGGGCTGACATTCCTCTCTTACCTAACCTGATCTCTGCTGCCTTCCATATACAACTTACTTCTCCTGGTGTATCAGACATTTTAGAACCCAAGATCTCTGGGTTCTAAAATCTCCCCAGAAGGTACTTCTGAAAGGACAGAATGCATTCTTCGTGGTTTACATACATTTATATTTGTACCACGTGTAGGAGGAAAAAAGGATATTTTTTTTTGCACACTCACAGTTTATCAGTACCTACAAAATAGGCATTTTATAATTATTTGATTCCTTCCAAACTACAAAATGTGAACGCAACCTGCACTCCCAAAATAGACATGATCAGTGTACTTCCAGAATAGCTTGGCATTTTGTAGCAAATAACTCATGCTGCATTTATCAAACTGAAAAGAACCTTTCCTCAGGGGTGCATAATCCTTTCTGCTCCTTGCCTTATAATAAACTAGATTTATCCCTAACCTTCTCTTCTGTATAAAATTTTGCAGACCTAGTATATGTAGGTTTTAAACTAAATCTGCAAAGATACTGCTTTCCAATTTTCTCCAGAAAGCACTCCTAATGCTTTCAGGAAGTCACTTCCTACATTTCCTTTTTGTATAGCTTCCAGGCACAGAAATCACACCATTAATCTCCATAAAAGTGCAAAAAATGGAAATTTCCAGTAGCCAATATTTTGTGAGTGTGTCTGTTTTAATAGTTGCAGTTACTCTTGCAAGCAGAGCACCTGAATTCTGCACTTGATGCCAGTTACAGAATTGTGTTATATATGAAAGTACAAACCCAAATAATACTCCATGCATTAGAGTCAGCAATTTTCTCAGTGAACAGAGAACAGTGGGTAATGCTAAACAATACCAATGACAGTTTGCTCAAGTCCAGAGAGGAACTGGACTTCAAAGAATGTGCTACAGAAGATGAATACATGACAGAAAAAACCCTCAAACACTCCTTTAAGAATAGCATTAAAATAAATTATTCAATAATTCACTACTTTCCTTCACTAACTTTTCATCCCTTATAGCTTCAAAAAAAAAAACCCAACAACTTCCAAAGTGAAATTTGCAGAATGAATAAGGAAAACAATATTATTTTTTCCAATGAGAAGCAGTTCTTTTCACCTATATGATTTGAAAGCAAACTGAGTCAACAAAGTTAAGTTGTCCAATAGTCAAACATTAGCTCTACTGCATTTAGAAATAGTCAAAAATATCTGTGAAAGCAAATCAAATAAAAATTCATGTTTTCTCTGAACAGCATCCAGTCTTATCTGCATAGCGATGAATACAGACATGAATCAGGCAGAATGGTTGCTCTCTTGTGGTAAAAAGTCACATTTTCCTAAGATAATAAGGGTACCAGCAATATTTGTCCTCATGAAAAAGCTGCCTTGGAAGAATAAATATTAAGAAAATTAATTACACCAAGATAATTTAATTATTCTTGCAAAGATACAAGTTTCAAGAACAGTTCAGAGAAAAGTTCTAATGCATACATGAAAAGAAAGATACAATGTAGGGTTATGTTTAGTCTACGGAATTCTGTTCATGGGTATGAAATTGAAATGCAATAGCTATGAAATTGCTTGAGATTAACTGGCATACATGGTCAGAGCAATAGTGTATTTGATTTCTCTACCACATTGGAGTCCAGGCTCAGGCCAAAATCAGAAATAAATGTGGTGTCTTCCTCCTATGATTTATTTAAAAATATAAAAATCTTAACAATTTTCTACATAAAACAACAACAACAAAAAAAAAAATTCTTGGTTAATTACAGGAGACCTATCATACACTCCAATCTGATGTGTTCCACAGTCTCAAGTTTGCTGGCTTTTCCTGGCAGTAGCATCTGTGTTCACCATGCTGCTCTTGGTAAAGAGGCACAAACTGATGTAGCACTCCTATGAAAACCAAATCCTTCAATAATTTAATGAATAAAATAGGCAAGTTAAACTCTGAGCACTTGTGTATGTGCTCTTTCTTGACGATCAGTAGTGAAGCAAAACAAAAGAGGAAAAGAGAAAGATGGACTGGAACTTCCCTATGATTATAGTCAAAATGAGAATTTGACCTTATAGCTACATTTAAAAAAAAAATCCTGGAAAACCTGCCCTCTGTTGCCTGTCATCAAATTTAACTTTGTACAAAACCCATAAATAACACTGCCTCTTCCCATGTGGATGCAAACAGGATGATCATTGCATGAA